>JAXCEF010000089.1:0-155841 GCA_037178605.1 Colletotrichum euphorbiae
GGAAGAAGTTTGAAGGGGTGGGTAGTAGAGAGGGTATTTGAAGGGGGGGGGGCTGGGGCTGTTGTTGTTGTTTTTAAATGGGCTAAAAGATATGGTCCAAAGAGATAGCTAAAAGAGGGCTCAAAAAGAGCCTTTTGCGCGTGTTAAAATAAATAAACCCAATAGGGTAAAACGGAAGGGGGGGGGGGGGGGGTTGTGGCTAAATAGCTTAAAAGAGGGCTCAAATGAGGCCTTTTGAGCGTGGCAAAACAAACAAATCAAATAAATCCGATATAAGGCTGAAATAACTTGTTTTACGCGGGCGGTTGGGGCTCACCGCGGTTTTGGAAGGCGCGTTTGTAGCGGCAAATTGGCGTAGCTGCCGCGATTTTGACGTGGTTGATGTAGTTGCTGAAATAGCGGGCAAAATAGCTGAAATAGCGGGCGGGTAGCAACGTCGAAAGTCTCTCTTTTGTGGGCGGTTGGGGCTTACTGCTGTTGTTGTATCTGGAGGGTTTGAAGTGGTTGATTTGGTGGCGAAGGAGAGGGTGAAAAAGAGGGTGAAGGAGGGGGATTTTGAGGTGGGTGGTGGAGGTGGTGAAGGTGGGAAGGTTGGTGAAGTAGTGGGTAGCGCTAAAAGAGGGTAAAAGAGGTTGAAATACGCTAAATCGATGCGGTTGGTTGAAAAAGATTGTGTTATTTTGGCGTTTTTGGCGTTTTGGCGGAGGAGTTGGTTGTGGGAGGAGTTGTTTGTGGGAGGTTTTCAGTAGCTGCGAAGATAGCGGAGGGTGCTAAAAGAGGGCAAAAGAAGGTAACTGCCTGAAGAGGGCAAAAGAGGGTTTTGAAGAAGATAACCTTGCTGGCGCGATTAGTAATGAGGTTATTGCGAGAGGTTGAAGGTGCTGAATAGCGTGCGGGATAGTCTGCGGCTATTGTTGAATGGTGGGGGACCTGAAACTTTGCTCACGATGTTGATGATAACTTTAGAGATTTAAAAATAAAAGTGAAGTGAATCTGAATCTCTGTTAGCACGATATTTGACGATGGGATATGGGAGTGCTCTAAAGCTCTAGATAGCGCTCTATCTAATGAGGGTTAAATAGAGCGGAGGCCGAACTGTTGGCTACTGAATGAATCTATGGATTTTCGCTGTCCTTTTGATAGAGGGCCCAGTCGCATCGATTGATATAACGTCTCTTCAGTTGCTTTTATTAACCTTGCTGATCTGTGGTTATAGTAGTTGAGTAGTATAAGTAGTAAAGCTAACTACTCTTGCGGTTTTGTAGTAACTTAAGTGGTGTAATAGTGAAGTTAACTACTGATTAGTGTTGGTCTCATAAAGACTGGATCTAGAAGGTAGGGGGGGATATGCGTAATATTTAAAGTGGTGATGATGTCTGAGGAAAGAAGGTATCTAGAAGGGTGGCTAGCGAAAGGAGGAACGATATGGTAGACCGACGAGGCGGGTCATGTGACTATGGGTCACGTGACTTATAGTCATGTGACTGTTGGCATTGTTCCTGCCTGCTGGGCCACGGGCCCGACACTTGGGTCGGGTCCGGATGGGCGAATATCCCAACATAAGCTTTATATATTAAATATTTACTTACTAATAAATCTTAGATCTATATTATATATTACTATTATACTCTAATTAGATATAGTATTTATGATAAATCATTAGTATAAGAAGCAATAGTCGGGTGCACCTCGCACAGCCGCAATTTCGGCGAAACGCCGGCGAATTGGCGGCCAGCGAACACACAAAGAGGAAACTCCTGCCACATACTAGAGTTCTAGACCTTAAGCAATAGTCTAATACAGTGACGGGTACCTACGTTTTTATATTCTAACTCTTCCTAGTTAAGGCCTATAGCTATACTCTTATAATTAGCTTAATTTAATTCTAATCTCAATGATAAGTATTAATGAGCTATTAATTAAGTCTTTTTATATCTAAAAAAATATAAAAGACTTATATCTTAAGTTTAATACTTAAGATAAATTATAAGAAAATACATTTATAATTACTTTAAATGATGATTTACTAATAACTATATTAATTATAAACGCTCTTAAATATTTGTTAAGAAGTTATAGAGAAGAATAATTCCATGAAAAATAAATAAATACGATATAGGTATAATATTAATAATGGAAACTAAATTACTTATTCTATTTTAATTAAGAAGAGAAGAATTATTTATAAGTTAATGTATTATAGAGTTAAGGAATAAATAACTTATCTCTTCAGAATTTTCACTTTGGGTAAATAATCAATAACTAATAAACTTAGTTACTAAAGAATTGGAGAGATTAAGATTCAAACTTTAGTATAGCGCGATTTTTAAGTATTTATTATAGTTAGAAATTAAAACCCGAAGAATTAAAGTCAAAAAGATCTTATTAGTAAAGCTTATAGTAAATAGAAAAGTCTCTATAATAATAAAAGTATAAACATTCTATTTACTAAATAAACTTAATATTTAAATAAGCAAGAATGTTACTATTAAGAGTAGTTAGGGATATGGAATCAGTTAAATACCTTATTTATTTAGATCTATAAAGGCTTTAAAGAGAAACTTTACATAAAAGAGATATTAATAATTTTATTATTTACCTCTTTTTTGTGAAGGGCGTGGCCCGGGTTTATTCAACGAAGGGGTGCCGTAAATTAGAAGTAATCCACACTAAGGAGACAACGTTGAAGTCCGCAGACTCGTGCGGTGCTTGAGCGGCTTTTGTGCGGTTGTGCGGTGGGGCCGCAAACCCTGCGCGTGCTTGCCACAACTGATGTGGCGTAGCCCTAGTGGCTTGGAGGCGGGCGCGACCCGGCCCGTAACATTTTTCTTATTATTAAATATGAAAAAAATATATTCTGAATAATAAAAAAGGTTACAAAAGATAAGAATTATGAAATTAAAATTACCTTAATACTAGAAGATTATTATTAAGTAATATATATAGGTATATTACTTAATAGTTTAATAATCTACTTAACTAATTAATTAATATATATTCTAAAGTAGAGAAATAGAAAGTATTTATATATTATAAGAGATTATATATTAAGAAACAATACATTCTATGTAAAGTTTACTAATTATTTTAAATAAAAAGTAAATAAGATTGCTAAATAAAACTTCTTAAGATAATAATTATATTAGAGTAATATAAGAGCTATTTAAATCAATACACTATTAAGCTATAGATCTTGAAGAGAACCTTTGAAAGTTAAAATATTAAAGAAAGTTATAAGATTAAGTAGAAAAGATACTGTCGCAATAACTCCGTAACTCACGGAGTAGCAGGATGAGGGCTCTACTAAATATAATATCATATGTACGTACATGCATACGTCACGTGACCGTATTCGCAGGCCCAATATGGCACAACACTACTGCCTACGTAGCTAGTTTATATCTTAGACATATATATACATACTTACAACTTCTGAATAGCTTTAATATAAATAAAACGTATTAGAGCTACGCGCGCGTACTGCCACCTACCCGTGTGAAACCAACACTAATCAGTAGTTAATTTTACTGTTATACTACTTATAGCTACGCAATTGCAGATCAGTAAGGTCACTACTTAAAGAGATGAAAGCTCTATCTTAGTTAATAATTGATTTGATATATTGAACCTACTAGAAGATTATTACTAGAAAGCCCTTTCGTGCTACCTAGATTAATTAATATACTATAAGCGGATAGATATATATACTGACTTCTTTGAAGAACGCTTTTGACCCTTGCGTCTATTATGCAACTCTCACTATTATTATTACTACTATAAGAACCTCAAGTAGTAAGATAACTACGAAAGAGGTCTGCTAATACCTTAATAGTTGACCTCCACGCAATAATCAACTCTCCTAAGACCCTTACGTCATAAAAAGAAGAGTATGTCAATTTGACCCTAAGATATAAGTTAGCGTAAAATAAGATAACTTAAGCCTTAAACAGCGTATTGTTTGATATATAATGCAATACCCAACTAGTGGAGATAATAAATAACGATTCAATAACGTTGAATCGTGTATATTATGAATCTCTGAACCTCTACTTTATATAAGGACTATCTATTATTATTACTACCTCCTATTAGCACTTATTACTAAGGGCGAGGAGAGGTAGAAATAGAAGCTGGAAGAAACTGCATGTAACTACCTAATTGATCCTCTAAATCATTAGTTACGCCTCGTTTATATATAATGGCGACTCTAGGACCCTACTACCGTTTGAATAGCTATAAGTAAGCACTCCTGAGGAATCTTTAGTAATACTAATACCGCTAAGTTAACTACTTAAACTTATTATAGAGCTACTAATAATATTAAAATACAAGGCTCTAGTAGATAAGAAAGACTGGGGCTAGAACATTAGTTTTAATAATAATATTACTAGAAGATAAGTAACTGCGAAGATTATATACTATATTGAAATATATAAGTGCGATAAACTCTTCAGTAAGGACCTATAGATGGAGTCCACGGTGGACTTTATAGGCCTACATATTAAGCTTTTCTGAAAAGGAACCCCAGCAGCTATTAGGAAGCTCTATTAATATCTCATAGATTATAGCGTCTATATTGCCTAAGATAGATCACATATTGCAGACTATATATATAATATCATAATTTAAGAAGACTTCTACTTTTGGACCGCTGTGAAAGTAAATAACTAGATTAAATAGAGCACTAGATTTGAAAAAAACTGAGATAAAGAAGAGTTTAGTAAGAATATTACTAATTTCTAGAATATTAATCTTATAATACTAACAGCAACATTAGCAGCAGCTACTAGCCTAGCCCTATTAATAAATTAACCTACTATAGAAGGACCTCATAAGAATTAATAAGAGCTATGAGGACCTATTAACCCTATTAGCAACGTCACCCCTATTAATAATATTAACCCCACCCGTAGCGTGAACACTGTAAGCACGGAGACGAAAGTAGAAGGAGAGGTTGAAAAGATTCCAGTATAATATAAATAGAATTCTGGCAAGAAATAGTATATAAGAGTAGCTTTTCGGGTTTGATGCATAATATTCAGATAGAGGAGAAAATGTAGATATGAATAGGTGTAAATTTTGTGCGTGAAAATTCGTATCTAAAAGGCTGAAAAGCTGGGGGAAAAAGTAGGCATATATATCCAGCCTTTTCCACCGGACTTCGCATTCGCAATATGCTTCGCATTCGCTTTCGGCGCTTAAGATACGCTTAGTTACGCTAGCGCACGCTAGGGCGCGCTAGTGCGTATGCGCTTAAGCAGTCTAAGCGTAAGCTTTTGCGCTTAAGCTGCCTGAGAGTGCATAATGCACCTATGCGCAGTTTTACGCTATAATCTCATGCATCTAAGCGTAGGTTTACGCTAATATATAGCTGTATGCGCTAATTCGATGCATCTTTGATTTCAAGCTACTGCATAGCTATATGCGCTAATGCGTAATAAAACCTTAAATATAATATGTATGAAACTACGTTATTTCTAGGTTATATTTAGATTAGTTTTACTCTATCTATATAGGAATAAACTATATATTGTTTGATGCGGAATCGGATGGAGAATTCAAATATATAGTGTATATTGTTATATCTCATATACTTTTAGAGATATAGTACTTCAAAGATATAGGAGTAAAAGATATTACTTTTACTCTATTTCCTATAAACACTACTAAAACTATTAGTAGTAATATTATTACCCCTACTTTAAACCTCTATAGTTAATATAATAAGATAAGATAATAGTATTCGCTTATTAGCACGCTAAATCGCAGACTTACCTAAGATATATACTAATGAAATAAAGTATAGTAGCGAAGGTATATGTTACGTGCGGGCCCCAAAAGGGCTAAAGGGTGCAGCATGCCCTACAGACGTGTCCCAACTGCGCTATTGCCCAAAAGGTACAGGGCATTCAGAACGGGGGTTCTGAATGCAGCCGCACTTAAGTACGCACACCACCAGTGCCGTGACAGTATAGATGCTCTCAAGCTAAAACTATAGATCTTTTAAGATACTTGCGAGAGGATAGATATTATAAAGGACTAAATACTAGTAGCCTTTTTGATAATGCTGAAAGGAAGAGCGCTGAAATATTATTATGAGAGCTTTTGCTACTTATAACCTCATCTTAATAATACCTAAATTATTCATAGGCTTAAGGGATGATTTGAGACTAAAGAGTCTACTTAAGCCTATTTTATAATATAGAATAGTACTACCCCCATCTCTATTATAACTAATAAACTCCTAAAAACTAAATTAGAGGCTTTAGACCTCCTTATTAATACCTTTATAGCGACTTAACTAGCGCTTAGTAAAGCCTATTAAAGTAATAAGTTACTATATAATTAACTCATTTAAGGCTATTAAGGAATTAAGGAGTGTGAATAGGCTACTATAAATCTATTAAAGACCTTTGAAGGCCTCTATGAATAGCTTAAAGTTGCTATTAGTAATATAATTATATTTATACATAGTTGATTACTATAGACTTAATATCACGCTGAATAATACTAGATAAACTGTAAATATAATATTAAGGGCTGAAATAATAAATTTCAGAAGGCCTAAGCTATAGAGAGATAATAAAAGCGGCCCAAAATAATGGCGAGAAGATATAAAATACTACGTTTATAAAGAGCCTGAATGCTATTTAAGTAACTATATATAGAAGGAGAAGAATAAGGCATATTTATAATAGCGAAATAACTCACAAGCTCTTAATAAATAAAGAGCAGCCTACTAATAGTTCCTAACCTATTGTAAGGGGGTTATAGAAGGAATAACTAATAGTTTTAATAGCAAATAATATTGAGGATAAGGAGATTAAGCTATATTTCTAATTACTTAGTGAGAGTAAGGACTACTATAATAATAGCGACTCTAAAGAGAATTAGCATAATATATTTTTCACCTAATTCATAGACCCAAATAGTAGCTAGAGCACTAATTTAGCCCCCAGTATAGATAAAAAGACTATTATAAGGCTATTACTTAATTAAGTAGCTTATTACACTATTATACGTGTAGATTCCTTTGAGGAATTAGCTAAGCCTATACTTATTGAATCCTTCACACTAAAGGAAGATACTCTTTAGAGACCTTCTAATGTATTATCCCTAATATAGGAGCAGTAGGATTTTTAATAGCTAGTAAGAACTAATTTAACGCACTTAAAAGAATTATACCTATTATAATTAACTCTATAATAATAAAAGTGTTAAGCATAAGGTTTAAGCTAAGAGAGGCTATTAAATTAATAGGGATTATAACTATCCCCATACTATTCAGAGATATAGTCTTCTATATTATATCTATAAATACCCCTTCTTACTCTACTTAGCGGATATAGATAAGTTAGGTATATAATTTAATAATCTTTAAAACTACTTATAATAAAATAACGTTATTATACTTATTATATATAAATAGAGTTACCTATAGCTCTTATTAGAGATAGAGAAGGTTTCAGCTTATAATAACCTTATGGAGGCTGAATTATAATAGCTCTATTAACGTTTAAGCTACTTATTGGTCTACTAACTTTATAAAGTGCTCTAATAAGATAGCTACTAAGTTAAGTTATACCTACCTAAATATCTCATAAAGTTTTATAAATACTACTAACTTAATATAGAAGCGCTAAATTAATTTAAGTTCATAATTAAGGATAACTAAAACTTTAATTATACTATAGGTATTAATATTATCTACCTCAAAAGATAACTAGTGCTCTATATTATTAATACTATAACTGTCTTTAATATAGTGAAATTCTTAAAGGATTTATTTATAACTATAACGCTTAATACTTTTGAATAATACTAAATTTATATCTACCTCAGGCTACTAGATATTACTATTATTAATACTAGTATTAACTTCACTTTATTAAAGTAGTAAAATAGCTTTTAGTTACTTTTAATAACTACTACTAAAGTTCTAATTAAAGCCTATAATACTATTAGTAAGATTAAATAGTATTACGCTATATTATAGAGGGTATATATGATTATTTATAAAGATCTATCTAATATAGACTATAAGATTATTCTTTTAATAGCTATTAAGGCTATTAATAATACTACTAGGCCTAATAGCTTTTTATCTATAATACTTATTTTTAGCGCCTACTCCTAAATTAATAACGATTCACTCCTATCTCTGGACCTCTGGTGATGAGCGGTAGCTATTTAAAAAGCGATAGAGGACCTCTAGAAGTACTGGGCCTCCCGCTAAGTTAAAGACGCCCTCGCCACCTATAATAGCCTCGATATAGCGCTGATTCTTTAGCTGCTATTGCTGTTCCTCATCTGGGTCTACTATGAAAAGAAGGGCTAGTAAGGGCTATATAAGCTTCTTGCTATAGATAGTGAGACCTGCACTCTCAACTTACCTCGCGGGCCCCAGACGTTTTGGTTAATAGTTATCTGCTTGTGGTACTGCCCTGAATCTAATGAGGAGGATAGCGCCATGCCGCCTCCTCTAGACCTAAATACTAAAAAGATAACGGGACTAGATAATAATAGAAGTCTCGCTATGCCGTCGCTAGAAAGACTTATAGACCTAATCCCGCGCTGCTGAGGCCAACTACGCAAAGAAGAATAAGTCTAAGAAATATTACTAGTAGGCCTAATATATAGAAGTATATAAGTAGCGGATAAAAGAGCAGAATAAATGCCTATAATTACTGCTTTTATAGCTATTACTACCTATGTCACCATACAAATGGTGCGCAGTCACTGTCACGTACCGTAACGTACAGTTACTGCCACTATCACGTGGCGTCTGCCGTCTATAAATAAGACCAGTAGCATAGGACATGATAATACAAGACTTTCACTCCTTTGATACCAAGACCTATCTTTCGTTATTTCACTGCATATTGTTCCTGTTCACTGTCATTCGTTAAACGTCTTGTTACCCCCTCAGTACTGCCACAGGCATACTGAGAAGACGCTGACAACCTAAGTACTTATTAATAAAATTAGTAATATTATTATCTTTTGAATTAGAAAGGAGCGAATAGATTATAACCTCACTATATAATTATATAAAGATAGGATTATTAGGATTATTAAGATACTAAGAGACTCTTTTTTAGCCTTATTAACTATAGAAATAACTACGCTTTAGAAGCATAGTATTTTTAAAATTATTCTATATAATGCTACTACCTATAGTTAATATTATATCTTTAAGTTCTATATAGTTTATAAGATAAAGAGTAAGGGTACTAACTAGCTTTATAAGAAGTTAAGGCTTATTATTCAGGGCTATTATAATAATAAAAAAGCCTCTATACTTACCTAGTTCCCTATAATCTAGTAGGCTAATTAGTAACTTCTTCTTGCTATTGCTCTATTACTTATAAAAGAGGGCCATATATTATAGCTTTGTAGTATTATATAGATATATATCTAGTTTCAAATAGAGCTTAATAGGTTGGCTTTTATAGACCTAGTAAAGGAGATTTATAATAATTACCTAAAAGATTATATTATAAGGATTACTAAACTGCTATATAGTATTATAGAGGCTGGGACCTAGTAGTGGCCTATATATAGTAGCTACTGTAGAAAGAATCTTAAGATAGACTGGTTAATTTTTAACTTATACTTATTAATCTCTTTAACTGCTATTAATAGCTATTTTTGTATTATTAACATATGAACTAATAAAACTATTAGACTACTTATATTAAAGTTCTCTTAAGTAGAGAATATAGAGCTTAAAAAAGCTAATTTCACTATAAAAGCAAAATAACAAATTAACTATAAATCTCTATTAATATTTAATAGTAGTATTTTTACTTTGAGTAAAGATAGTAGTCTTACTCTCTACTAAAAGGAGTAAGGGTCTAAAATTAAATTTATTGACTTAAAGGCACCGGGTCTCAATAAATAAAAGTAATAACATATTTAGTAAAGAGTAAGAGGGTATATATTGCCTCTATTTACTAACCTAAGGCCTGTTTCAACCTATTTGCTGCAGCCTAGTATTAAGATCCCACTATAGTGAATAAAAAAGCCCTTAATTATTGCCTTAAATAGCAAAAAAAGAACCTCAAATAAGGCTTAATCTTTTTGCTTATTAACCTCACTATAGTAAAACTCTTCATATTTATTAATAAGGTATTTATAAATAATACTGACTTATGTTATAAATTAGATTTATTATAGGTATTACTAATAACACCTTAATAGTAACTAGTAATATGATTTACTTTAGCTTAATAAAGTATAAAAGAGTTATATAAAGTATCCAAGCGTCTAAGGTCTATAGTATAGTTACTAGCATAGATTTAGCTTATAATATGACTACTATACTACAAAAGATTACTATATTCCTCAAAGAAGCCTACTATTCCTACTGATACATACGGGCTGAAGACGTTGAGCACCTTCAGCGCCTTGAGCACCTTTAGCGCCTTCAAGGCGCTGATAGCCTTAAACGCACCCAACGCCCTCAGCGCGCTGATCGCGCTCAACGTGCTCAACGCGATAAACGTTAGTAGTATATTCATCGCCTTCAACGCGATAAACGTCAGTAATATATTTATGACCTTAAACGTTTATATCTTGAATACAATAAATATTAGTAATACGTTATTGCCCTCAACAAAACTAGTATATTAAGTATTTAAGTAGGACCAATGCCTTTAAGGAAGAAACCTTAAAGAATTATTTATTCTTTTTATCTATTTTATGCCTTCTATAGTGGACTATATTAATTAGTAATAGAACCTTAACTAGTTGTAATTTGCTATTACTCTTATTAAGAGGAAGATAATTAACTTTATAAAAATAGTTAACTCTATTAATTAATTCCCTTAACTAAGACTTATCTCTTAAGTAGAACTAATTTCTCCCTTAACTAGGAATAATCCTTTCTCTTAACTAGGAATATCCTAAAGAGATATTAAGTCCCTTAAGTAAAATAGCTTAATGAATAACTAATTAAGAGATTAAGGAAGCCCTCGCTCCTAACCTCCCTAAGCTTATTAATTGCATAGCTATTAATAACTTCTTGGCTATAGTTAAGAAATACCCTGAGAAAGTCTACGCGTTGCTAACCCCAACTAAATATATACTGCTAGGGCTAGCTACTAATATAATAATATTTCTATTATAAGGGAAAACTTCAAAACATATTTAATGAACTATTAAGGTTAAATATATAAAGCTAATATATATAGAGATACCTATATAGTCGCCTATTAGCTTTAAAGTAAGGTTATAAAAGCTTAAATAAATAATTCTCAGATCTTTATTAATACTATAAGATAATAATATTACTTTAATGCTCTATATTGCGAATAATATATTAATATTAAAAGCTTATAAGAGTGCGAACTAGACCTCACGTTACTCTTTAGAAATAATAAAAAGCTAGGAGGTTATAAGACCCTAAAAACTAGTAGTATGGGATACCTAAAAGAGTTAGAACTATAAGTTAAAAATAACTTCTCTATTATCGCAATGCGGCACTATAGTACTGGCAGCCCTGCGTGGCTCCGCTGCAGCCCTGCGTGGCTATAGTGGCGTGTAGTGTGGCTACATACTTATATAAGCCACTCTGCTACCTATTTTACTGCGCTTTGCGCGCAACTATCTCTAAATAAGATAGTTACCTTCTATAACTCGCCCTTACCCCTACCTACAGGCTCATAACAGTTATAAGCCCAGCTCTTCTACTTATTAATACCCCTTTTAACCTCTCTAAGCCTAGGGAAGGGTAAGCGGCTTTCTCCCAGACCTTTTAACCTCTCTTAATAATTTTCCTATATCTTTTTTTAGCAACCTTTCTAACCTCCCGCTACTTTATAAACCCCATAATACTCTCGCTATATCTACCTTCTCTATAGAGGTGAAGCTCCAAAGCCCAGCTAACTAGCCTCGCTAGTATCTAAACCTATATACCTCCACGTAGTTCAAAGGCATCTAGAAGTTTATTAACCCTAATAGACCTTACTCCAGCAAGCCCTCAGACGCTCTCAAGCCTACTCCAACTATTCAGGAGTTTATCACTAAGCGCAAAGCATACCTTCAGGCTTAGTACTAAGTTAACCTCACTAAATATAAAGCATTTAGTAAGGCTTCTACTACCTCTACTACTAAAGGAGGCTCTTAGATACTTCTAACTATAGAGAGTAATAATAATAATAATATTAAGCTCTCTCCTTCTTACTAACACTAGGAGAGCTCTTAAAAGGCCCCTATTACTACTACTATATAAAGTAGAGCCCTTATAAAGCTAACTCCACTAAGCCCTATAATACAGGCTAATATCCAAGAGGAGTAGAGTAACACTCTTAAGTTCTACTCTACTAATAGTATGGTTCTCACCTTATAGGTTATATTATACTAAGCCCTCTAGGGGGTTATTATCTAAATAATTAACTTAACCTACCTCAAGAGCATGGGGATCAAGCTAAATACCTCAGATAAGTCTTAGCTAAACCTTTAGAACCTCATTTACTATCTCAAGTAGTACCTAAGCTACTTCAATAAGAGTATTAAGAAATAAGCATACTATAATTATAAGGAGATTCTAAAGTATACTAAGTATATAATAAGGCTATTTAAGTAGTTTAAGGAGTAGCACTATCTCTATAGTTTTACTAAGAGTTAGTAAATCCCTAAAGCATAGAGGAGTTATAATAAGCGCTTATTCCTTATAGCTATTTACTACTATATTACTCCCACTTAGGCCTAATATTAGCTAGACCTTATTATATAAGTAAATAAGATTAATATACTAAGTCTTATACTTAAGTAGCTTAATATTATCCTCTCTACTAACATCTATAGCAAACTAGCTAATACTTTAAGCTATAGTAGAAGCTATAATAAGGCTCTAGGCGCATATATAACTCTTATAGGCTGCTCTAATAATTAGGACCTACCTAAGTCCGCTCCTATTACTACCTCCTCCTTCTTTATAGGCTTGCTAAGTAAGATGCCCGCCTATCGTTATAGGCGCTACTACTACTAATCTCCATACTATTACTTATATATCTAGTAAGCCTTTATAAATACTCCAATAGAGTAAGCTAAGGACTATAAGATAGCTAAGGATAAGGCCTAGTATATATAAGAGATAGTAATATCTCTCTAGTAAGCCTACCTCCACACTAGTTTCTAGAAGGCGGAGTAGATTATAAAGAAGTCTTGAAGAACTAGATAGCCTCCCTCTAACTGAGGTAGGCGCAGCAGTTAAGCTAAGCGCGGCGGATATAGCAGCTCTAACTCTAGAGAATACTAGCTACCTAGCAATATCTCCTACTATATTATTAATTACAGCCTATTACTAGATAAGGGCAAAATAGTAGAAACCTATTTAGCTATATTTACCTTCTTTAAAAACCCCTATATCCTCTCTTAGAGTATTATCTTTAATAACTATAGTACTTTTTATATTATTAATATTAAAAAGAAGCTAGTAGCTAGGTCCTTTATTTGCTCTCATAATAATAAGGTAATTAAGGTTAGTAGTATAAGTATACCTATCCTCAGTAGGGGCACCTAATATATCCTAGATACTATTAAGAACACTACTATAAGCTAGAAGAACGCCCTAATATTAAACAATATTACTATTGTTAAGAATATATATATTAATATTATCTCTAAGGCGCTCCTCTATAAGACTAGTATTTAGTATAGTAGCTATAACTACACTTTATAGCATAAGAAGCCTAGCAAATCCACCTATATTAAGTAGCTTATTTATAAGAGTAACTTAATATTCTTCTAATATAACCCTATTTCTACCTACTCGCCTTATCCCAAGATCCCTATAAGCTCTACTAGTATTATAGCCCTATTTAATAATAAGAGGCCTACGCAGCTATTATATAACTATATAGCTAAAAGAACTAATAACGCTTATATTTAGTATTTTCGCTCTAGATACCTAGGTTAGGCTGCTCTCAAGTGCCTAATCTATAATATTAGGGGGGTATAAATTAAGGCCCCCTCACGTATTTGATATAAATACTGCGCTTAAGTATATACTACTTAGGTTATCTCACATAGCCTATTAGAAGGCAAAGCCCCCCAGCCCTACTATAGGATAGTATAGGATCTTTTTGACTACTAGAAGCTTAGCAGACTATATACCTAGATGCTCCTAATTAAGAATAAGTATAGCAGAAGGCTCTTTAGGATCCCTTTAGTCTCTAAAGAGCATAATGAAGCATTTAATATACTCTTCATATTTAAATATTAGGTATAAAAACCAAAGAGGCCTAAATATCTATAAAATCTATCACAATATTAAGCGCGCTATAATCGCTATCCTAGGCTTCACGCGCTACAAACAATAGATAGCAGAATAAGGTATTAATATAGAACTCCCACTAGTAAACATAAAGGAGCCTATAGGAGGAGGCAAGCGTACAGTCAGCAAGATTATCCCAAAAGCCCTAGCTATATTAAGAGGAGCTCACCTACTAATATTTCTCATATTAGAGGCCTAGAGAGCATCTATTGTTCTATATAATATTAGCCTATACGCTATAAATAACTAATAAAGCCCTATTTAGATAGAACTTAAGTAAATCTAGTAATACTTCTAATAGTAGTAGCTAGACCTCACACTTTTAACGCACTAGGACCTTCACCCACATTAGGGAGGGCTCTACGCTTATAGCTATGGAGCTTATCCACTAGAGAGAGCACAAGAGAGAGGCATTAGGAGACGCTATTATAAAGTCAACTCTAGGGCCTATCTTAGATAACTCATAGAATATATACCTAAAATACATAACCTCTATAGGATCTAAGTTCCTACGCTCAACTAGGTTATTATCACGCACAATATATACTTTAATAAGACGAAATTCTACTCTCTAGATAATGGGGTAGAAGCCCTAGATATCTAGAGCGCTTAAGAAATTATTAATAAGTTAAAATACCTATTAAATTAGCTAATATAATCCTTAAGACCTTAGGAGTGCTTAATAAAGCTACTAGTAACCTTATGATAAATAATACCCCTAGAGAGCTATTTAGGCCCTCTATACTAGCTGCTTCCCTCTATTTAGGAGCGCCTTATACTACTACTATAATAAAGCCCCAAGGCTTATTAGCTAATATATAGAGAGAGTTACTAATACCTAAACAATCTCCTAAACCCAATAGCATACTAGGAACAAGATTAGGCATTAAGACGATTATATCTCCCCCCCTCATAGCTATAGGTATACTTAAAGCAGCCTACCTACCTACTTTAAACGCTCAGGAACTAGCTACCCAAGCGCCTAGCAAGCATAGCTTAATAAATACTAGAAAAGCTTCCCCCTTAATAGCTAAAATAATACTTACCTATTATCTATACTAATAATAAGACTATAGGCTCCCTAGCTAATAGAGCACTTAAGAGAGACGCCTAAGAGCCCTTATAACTATATATCTAGAAGATAGCTTAAGCTCACTAGATATTAACTACTAGCAAATCTTTTTTATAATCTTTCTGCCTAATTAATAGGAAGCTATTACTAAAGGCACTCTTAGCTATAAGACTCTCTACTCCATAGTTTCTACACGCCTCTAGAATAGCTTAGAGACGCGCCCCAGCACTAAGTAGAGAACTATATACTTTATAGAGAACCTCACAAAACCCCCAAATAACTACTTCAAGATTAATAAGCTTAAGGAGCTACTATAAGGTATATTCCACGCTACTATAAAGAAGGAGATTTCTAAACTTACTATAATAAATACTTAGTATATTATTAATTAAGCTAAGGTATATTTAATACCTCTACCTTCAAAGTAAGTATACTCCTATAAATTCTATAGTAATAACTTCAACTCCTATAAAGCGTATATCTATATAAGAGGGGATATATAAGACACGTCCTCTCTTAGTTCCACCTATACTACTACGCTCGCAGCATAAAGCCCGCGTATAGTAATAGTAATTATAGCCTAATTTAACTATAAAATCCTATAATATAATATTATAAATACCTTCTTAAACGCAATTATTAACCCAAAAGGAGAGCTAGTTACCTACTACTTCCTAGATAGCTTTAAATAATAAGAGAAGCTCATTAAGCTCAACAAGGCCCTATATAGCCTCAAGAATACACCCCTCCTATAGTATAAGGAGTTTTCTTCAACCCTATATAAGCTCAGGCTCTCTCCATGCAACAAAGAGCCCTACTTATTTCAATATAAGCATCACAGAGTCCTTATCCTATTCTATATTAATAACTTCCTTATTTTCTTTCACCACAACTATGAGAAATAAGCTTAAAAGCTTATTAAAGCTATTAAGAAGTTGTATAAAATTCACAAACTAAGCCCTATTAAATAGTATCTCAGGCTACGTATTATATATAACTAAGTAGCTAAAAGGATTTATTTAGTCCATAATTAGTATATCTACACTATCACTAAGCGCTCTAAACTCTATAGTAATATTTACCCCACTAGTCTACTACCTTTTACTAAACCTACTAAAAATAAAAGTAAAGCTATATTTATATAGGTTAAAGAGTACTAGTTACTTATTAGAAGTATCCTATATACTATAATAATAGTATAGCTAGATATAGCCTTTACTATAGCCTAATTTTCCTACTTTCTCACAAACCTAAGCGCATAGCACTTCACTATAGCGAGGCAGTATATCTAATATCTCTACGCTACTTACTACCTCACAATATACTATAGTAGCTCCAGGAGTAATAAGAAAGAGACTCCACTACTTATTACTAGTAATACCTCTTTTACTAATAATAATAAGACTTATAGGTCCTCTTAAGGCTTTATAATAATGCTCCTTAGAGGCGCAACTTAATAGAAAGCAGCCCGCTAAGCGATTATAATAATATCTATAATAGAAGCAGAGCTCTTAAGTCTTAAATATATAACTAAAGAGACTATAGTACTTTAGAGGCTATATTATAATATCGCTCTAGAGCTTAGGGATATTTAGAAGGTCTATTATAATAATTAGCAAACTATCTAACTAGTAGTTAGAGAGAAAGAGAGAATATTAATCTATCTATAGTATATTAATATCTAAAATATATAGCTTTGCTAGGAATATATAAAGGGCACCTTTAAGGTGCTATATATACCTATAGACTAGATACTAGCAGGTAGACTTAATAAGAACCTCTCTTAGGTAAAATTTAAATACTTCTAAGTACTACTAAACCTTATAGACGCTTAGTATATTATTACCTAGAAGGAAAAGAAGGTTTAAAGGGCGGAGATAGGCTCTATTTAGCCTAAAGGCTAGTAGATATTATCTGCGGGGCTGCAGCCCCCTCTATAAAAGCAATTCTTATAAGCATACTAGCCTACTACTCTACTCCTCCTAAATACTAAAAGCAAAGGGTATTTATACCTTTAGGCATATACTTAATAATAGGAGCTCTCCTCTATATAAATAGCTATAATAAGGCAGTTAATTAGGGGGTTAGCAGCACTAGTAAGTGTTAGCACAGGAAATGTCTTCTTATGAAATAAGAAGTGGAACAAAGAGATAGAATAGGTACAAGGATATTCAGAAGGATAAATAGGTAGTTAAACTATATAAATCCTAGAACCCAACTTGATATTTAGATAGCGAGAAAAATGTAGATATGAATAGGTGTATATTTTGTGCGTGAATATTCGTATCTAAAAGGCTAAAAAGCTGGGGGAAAAGGTAGGCATATATATCCAGCCTTTTCCACCGGACTTCGCATTCGCATTGTGCTTCGCATTTGCTCTCGGCGCTTAAGATACGCTTAGCTACGCTAGCGCACGCTAGGGCACGCTAGTGCGTATGCGCTTAAGCAGTCTAAGCGTAAGTTTTTGCGCTTAAGCAGCCTGAGTGTGCATAATGCACCTATGCGCAGTTTTACGCTATAGTCTCATGCATCTAAGCCTAGGTTTACGCTAATGCATCCATGCATATTTTTAAGCTACTGCATAGCTGCATGCGCTAACGCAATGCATCTTTTGCATAGTTTCAAGCTACTGCATAGCTGCATACGCTAATGCATAATAGAACCTTAAATATAATACGTATTTAAGTATGTTATTTCTAGGTTATATTTAGATTAGTTTTACTCTATCTATATAGGAATAAACTATATACTATTCGATGCGAAATTGAATAGAGAATTTAAATATATAATTTATATTGTTATATCTTATATAGTTTTAGAGATATAGTACTTTAAAGAATAGGTATAAAAGATATTACTTTTACTCTATTTCCTATAGTAAGTATATTAAAGACAGCTAAAAGGCTCACTAAATAAGCACGCACGCTAGTAATAGTACCGCTAGGCAGCATAATAGAGACCTACTAAAAAGAGCTACTAAAAGGCGACTCTCTAATAACAGGCTTAGGTTAAATAACGCTACTAGCAAGCGTCGCAGGAGCCTCAGAGTGCTATAAAGAGCTGGCTAAAGATAACTCTCTAATAGCACTCCCCAGGCGTATAATAACCTCCTAGCCCTTCCCCTTCTCTTCTTATTCTACCTTCCCCAACCCCTCCTACTCCTCCTCCTCCTTCTCCTTCTCTAGGATAGTATAAAGAGTATAGCAAAATAACGTAAGTCCCTAAATAGTATTATTAGCCTTATTTTAAATACCTAGATATACTCCCACTCCTACTAGTATACTTATAACTTAGTTATTCTTATTAAACGCCTTATAATATAGCTAGTAGAGCTTAATAGCAGCAGTAGGTAGGGGCTTATAGCCTCAGCTATATAAGTAGCAGTAGTAGCACTTATAGGCACTATAGAAGCAGCAACTAGAGCTCTTGCCCGCAAGCAGCAAGTAACTGCAGCTACAGCAGGGAGGGTCCATGAGGTCCCCAGCTCCCTCCAGAATAGGGGAGGCAGCGCGGGGCTTCTTAGCTAACCCGGTCGCTTTCGCAGCCCTACTAGCAGGGATCTTCTATAGAAGCATCTAAGGGGTCTCAATACGCCACTACTTCTTCTATAAGCTAGTAGGCTCCTCAACTAGTAATAATATTATTAGTAATATTTAAAATAGTAGGGTAAGTAGTAACTTACCCTCCTCTTCCTCCTCTAGCTCCGCCTGCCGCTCCGCATTAGCAGCAAGAGAAGCTAGCCGCTCTTTCTCCGCCTTATTAATAGCTTTAGTTGCCTGCACCTTAATAAAATAGATATAAAGCTCCTCCTCAGTCTCCTTATACTTAAGAGCTATTATTAATAATATTGTGATAATATATTAATAGTACTATTGTCGCAATAACTCCATAACCTATAGAGTAGCAGGATAGGCACTCTGCGAGATACAACATCGTATATACATACGTACGTCACGTGACCGTATTCGCAGGCCCAATATAGCACAACACCACTGCCCAAATAGCTATTTATATCTTAGACTTACACACACACACTCGCACTACAGAATAGCTTCAATATAAACAATCCATATTAGGGCTACGCGCGCGTACTATTACCCACCCGTGTGAAACTAACACTAATCAGTAGTTAACTTCACTATTACACTACTTCAGCTACGCTACAAAACTGCAGATCAGCAAGGTTACCACTCGAAGAGACAAAAGCTCTACTAGTCTATAATCAATTTATATACTAAATCCATTTAAGAGTTATAACTAGTAGCCCTTTCATGCTACCCAAATTAATTAATAGACTATAAGTAGTTAGATATAAGCTAACTACTTTGAAGGACTCAATTTAATCCTTATATCTATTACGCAACCCTCACTATTATTAATATTACTACTATAAGACCCTTAAGTAGGAAGATAACTATAAAAGGGGTCTACTAATACCTTAATAATTAATTTTTACATAATAATTAACTCTCCTAAGACCCTTATATTATAAAAAGAAGAATATATTAATTTAACCTAGAGATATAAGTTAGAGTAAAATAAGATAGCTTAAGCCTCAAATAACATATTATCTAACTATATAACGCAATATCTAGCTAGTAGAGACATTAGATAATAATAAAATAATATCAACTTATATATATTATAAGCCTCTACTTCACATAAGGGCTACCTATTATTATTACTACCTCCTATTAATACCTATTGCTAAGAGCGAGGAGAGCTAGAATTACTGGAAGAAACGGCACGCAACCACCTAATTAATCTTTCAAATTATTAATTACACCTCATTTATATATAATAGCAACTCCAGGGCCCTCAACACCAATACCCCCACCACTACTTAAATAGCTATAAATAAGCACTCCTAAGGGGTCTTTAGCAACATCAATATCGCTAATACCGCCAGGCTAATAGCCAATCAAGCTTATCATAGAACCACTAATACTAGCAAAGAGCAAGGCCCTAGTAGATGAGGAGGACTAGAGCCAAGATATCAGATTTAATAAAAACACCACAATAAAGCAAGTAACTACTAAGATCCTATACTATATTAAAACCTTAAATATAACAAACTCTTCAGCAAGGACCTATAGATAGAGTTCATAGTAGACTTCATAGGCCTACCTATTAAGTTTTTCTAGAAAGCAAGCCTAATAACTATAAAGAAGATTCACTAGTATCTAATAGACAACAGTATTTATATTATCTAGGATAGATTAAGCATCGCAGGCTGCATATATAATATTACAACTATAGACAACTTCTACTTCTGGACCGCTAGGGAAGTAAATAAGCAGATCAAGAGGAGTACTACGTTCACCAAAAACTGGGATAGGGAAGAGTTCAGCAGGGATATCACTAACTTCTAGAACAATAATATCACAATACTAATAAGAGCATCAGCTATAGCTACTAGCCTAGCCCTAACGATAAGTTAGCTCGTCGCAGAAGGACTGCAAGAGATTGCAGAAGAACCGCAAGAGGATCGCCAAGAGCCAAAAAACAATAGCACCCACCTATTAACATACTAAATCGCAGACCTAGCGAAGATATATACCAACGAGATAAAGTATAGTAGCAAAGATATAGATATTCTCAAGCCAAAACTATAGATTTTTCAAGATACTTACAAAAGAATAGGTATCACAAAGAACTAAACCCCAGCAGCCTTTCTAATAATACTTAAGGGAAGAGCGCTAAAATACTACTATAAGAGCCTTTACTACCTATAGCCTCATCTAAACAGCACCCAAATCTTTAATAGGCTTAAGGGACGCTTTAAGACTAAAGAGTCTACCTAAGCCTATCTTATAATATAGAATAATATACCCCTCATCTCAATTATAATAGACTATCCCTTAAAGTCCAAATTAGAGGCCTTAGATACCCTAATCAATACCCTCATATCAACTCAGCTAGCGCTTAGTAAAGCCTACTAAAGCAATAAGATACTACGCAATCAACTCCTTCAAGGCTACTAAGGGATCAAGAAGTATAAATAAGCTACTAAAAACCTATTAAAAACCTTTAAAAGCCTCTATAAGCAACTTAAGGTCGCTATTAGCAATATAATAACATTTACAAACAGTTAACTATCACAAGGCCAATATCACGCTAAATAATACTAGACAGACTGCAAATATAATAACAAAGGTTAAAATAGCAGATTCAGAAGGCCCAAGCCACAGAGAGACAACAAAAACAGCCTAAAATAATAGCAACAGGATATAAAATACTATATTTATAAAGAACCTAGATACTATTTAACTAACTATATATAAAAGGAGAAGGAGAAGGCATACTTATAATAGCGAAATAACCCATAAGCCCTCAATAAGTTAAAGGCAGCCTACTAGTAGTTCCTAACTTACTATAAGGGGGCTATAGAAGGAATAACTAATAATTTAGTAGCAAATAATAATAAGGATAAGGAGGTTAAAATATATTTCTAATTACTTAATAAGAGCAGGGACTATCACAATAATAGTAACTCTAAAGAGAAGTAGCACGACACATTCCTTACCTAATTCGCAAACCTAAATAGTAGCTAAAGCACTAATTTAGTTCCTACTATAAATAAGAAGACTATCTTAAGGCTATTACTTAATTAAGTAGCATACCACACTATTACACACTCAGATCTATTTAAAGAATCAGCTAAGCCTATACCTATCGAATTATTTACACTTAAAGAAAGATACAGAAACCTTCTAAAGCATTATCTCCAATATGGGCGCAGTAGGATTTTTATATAGAAAACTAGAAAAGCTCTTAAAATATATTTTTTAAAAAGATGTATATAGTTTAATAAAGTTTAATAATTTTAAATAGCTTTATTAGAAAGGATATATTAAATAAGTAGGAAGTTCTATTGTCTATAATATAAATTCTATTTTAGAATACCCCTTATATCTACCTATAAGGAGGAAGTATCTTTATACATAAGTAGGAGAAAAACTTAGTGATAATATCAATATATTACTATCTATTATTTGACCCTACTGTTCTAATACCTTCCTAAGTATAAATACTGAGCTAAATCTCCCCTTTCACGACTGAATTCTTCTCATAAGCACTCCTCTCTCGTCTTCTCCCGCCTCTTCAACTCAATTCACTTCAGCTGCCGGTTGTATCCAACCATTAACAACAGGAACTTCTCCGCGATTGCCGTCACCTGCTGTCGTCAGTGGTCTCTGCCAGACAGGTCGTTCTCTACGACGATGCTAACTACGGTGGAACTGGAAATGCTGAGAACCAATCCAATGAAGCCAGATGCTGTATGTATATTCTCTGCTCGTTCATAAAAAGGAAAGTCAATACTGACGAGGCCAGGGAGCCTTAAGGCAGAGGCGACAGGGCAAGCTCCGTAGCCGGTGACAGCGGATGCACGACCTATTTCCAGTGAGTTTTCCTTTCATTTTTACTAGGCATACTCAGGCCCGGACCAGACAGCGAGATTGCCAGGGAAGCAGCTGGCAACAACGTGGCAATGCCCCTACCGTTCCCAGCTTCCTGAACGACCACATCTGGTCTTTCATTGAATAGATGCTAAGCCCCTCGCACCTTGAAGCCTATGTCTTGGTTTTTATGGACTCTTGGACCAAAACATGAGGAAAGCAGTCACAGCGCGACCTTATGGCCAGTTGATATGCCCGCATCAGCCCCGACAACGCGCCAGCATTTTGTTCTCATATTCCATCTTTCAACAAGAGACTTCTTCACACTCCCTTCAGTTAGCTTCCGTCTTAGCTCAAAACATATCCTGGTGCAATTCTTGTACATTGTTTACGTATTGAATCGTGTAGGAAACAGCAGGATATCATCAAGGTCTCAGTTGTAGTCAACGTCCAGCTTGTGCTGTTGAGTTAGCGGGCTCATACTTCTGAGAGGTGAGCGATTCACCCAGTTTACGTACATTCAGCGCGGAGACTTCTTTCCCATGCCCCTCAATAGCGGAAAGCCGTGTATAAACTATAAAGCAGCACTTCGAGGGCTCCGTTCTCATCAGTTCCTCGGTTCACTCACCGGAACCTTTGTCAATCGCGAGACAGTCTTCATACATAATGCTGTCTGGTTTGGGGCAGTTGCGCAGTCTTGCGGTCTCGAGGTCGGAGGCCCTTTCCGCGATCTTGCCATCTACCAAGCCCAACACGCACATCGTTGCTCCCAGGATCGCCGGCCCATGCCGACATCGAGCCTTGAATTCCCCATCCAGAATCAGTCCACCGAAAGACTCCTGGGACAGTCATATCCACATCGTAGACCTAAAAAGTACCCGTTTCCTGCCAGTGTCAGGGCCCCTCAAGCAGCGACGATGGGTCAGCACTCGACAGCGCTGAAAGACTTGGGCTACCGAATATGGTGTTTGTCCAGTCATCCACTTATGGTAACAATAACACTTGGGTACTGGAGTCTCTTAAATACGTCGGTCCCACTAGAGGTCGTGGTGTTGTTGCCCTCAACCCGGAGCCTATCGACTCTGAGACTATGCAGCAGTGGCATGATCTTGGCGTTCGGGGTATTCGAGTCAATCTGAGATCTTGTAAAGCGTTTCTGTCGAGGAGTGAGCATTGCGTCCGATGAAGACGTTCTCGATCGGATTGTACGCCGACATGGAAGTTCTTGACCACGTCCAGCCATTGGTGTCCGAACTCCAGGTGAAGAGGGTGCTGGAGCACTGCGGTTCTCCCGCAATTCTCCCCTTGGATGCAGCCAAACAGTCGGGTTTTCCATGAAATTAACAGAAAGATGGAGTGCCCTGAACCGCACTCGCACGATGGAAGACCACCAGGTCTATATTGAGGTTTCGGCGCCATATCTTTTCTCGAAGGATCCGGATCTCGCCAAATTGGAATCAATCACAAAGGCCCTTTGGGCATGAGAAGCGAACAAGGGGCTGTGTTCGGTTCGGAATAGTCTCACACGCAATCAAGGGGGTGGGATGCGAAGCTATTCATGGATAAGGTTCTGGAATTGTGCAGCGGAGATGAGGAGTTGACGGAGAAGCTGTTCCGAAGCAATGCGAGGGATCTCTGGGACGTTTAACAATCATGCTGTGTATGATAAGGATGGTTTGACAATACCAGGATTTCAACAAGTATACATCTTCTGCATGGATTTTGAGAACTTCACATGTTCCTGAGGGCTGAAGGATATCTATTCCACGACAGCACCGAAATTTCGAACGGACAGCTACTCGCGTTGCGCATTTCAAACACTATACCCCTTTCGTAGCACACGATCAAGATAACTGGTGACCGAATCCACGCACATGCGTCATAATTCACACGACCCCCCAGCATTGGCATAAACTTTCGCTGTGATATCTCGCACGATTGGATCTGAAAAGTGGGATGCGAGTACACTGTGCGAAGAAGCGCCTTCGTAATGGCGAGAAGTCTCGGGACGACCTCAAACCACTCTGCGGTTGCGGTAGATGTACTCTGCAAGGTACAGTGCTAGAGCCGCCACACTCACGCAGCTGTTCAAGGCAAGCCCGCGATAGATCAAGACATGATTTCTGTCCCAGTCTTTGCACTTGGCAAGGAAGATGACGTCCGTATCATGCAAGCCATGAGCAAGCCGTAAGCGTTATAATTATGAACGCAACAAGGTGGCCGCTTATGGCTCGCGAGTAAATCTTGCTGAGAGACATACCACTTACACGATCCATGCTCGACTGCCCTATGCAGAGGTGGCCAGCTGACACTAACTTGATTCCACAATGCGTTACAGTGCTCGGTTACTACATCCTTAGCAAACTTATAACCTACAGCGTAATCCTTCTGGCTCACAATGTTACAACGGTTAGTTTCGGTCGGCTTACACTCTCGGGCAATGCACGAATCCTACTTGGAACAGCGACGGGCTTCTCATTGATAGTGTTACGGGACCCAAAATTCCGAGGATGATGTCAATATAAGCGTCTCGGTGGGTCATCCAGATATCTTATTGTAGCACCTTGGGAATAAGAAGGAAAGAAGGCGCGTACGCAACGGCTTTGGTGACTCCGGCTTTATGAGCGTACGAAGAAGAGAACCCCGCCTCATGCCTCATACGAATCTGCTAGCCACAGAGTATGTGGGAGCTGTCTCAATGAGCAGAGCTGAAGAGACTCAAGCGATCTGGTTACCGATCAGACAGCAGAAGCTTTGCCCATACATGACAAAACAAGCCGCAACAACCGTTGTCTCTGGGCAAAGTGTAGGTGATAAGGAGGAATTTAGAAGCTGGTATCGTGGCACTGAATAACTTTGTCTGTTTCAATCTTCTTCTCCCTAGGTAGTAGTGGCAGAGCAAATGAGATGCTCAAGACTGAAAGTCAAATGAACGTCCTCCTGAAGAATCAACTCATCAAGCAAGGGTGGCAGTGATAGCTGAGAATAGCCTAGATGAAAGAACTCAATTCTTAAGCAATTCCTCTCGCATTCTGGGTATCCGTAATGAAGCGCTTGGATAACAAGTGCTCGCCGTAGGGAAAAAAAGGGAAAAAACAGAAAAATGGGGACACTTGCTGAAAATCGGCATGACAAGCGATTCTCTCAAGTACCCAGCGGGCTGATATTCGTTCCCATCGTCATCAGCAAATATCTTTCGACGCTCTACCTGGCATGCTCTGGGAAGAAGGCAAGCACAGGGCTCAGAGCCTCCTTGTACAAGTAGCGCTCCCTTTCTCTCTCCATCTGTTCATCCGGGGAAATGTCATATTCCTCGTCCAGATGGTCCGGGTATTCCGAAACAAGCTGATAAGATGCGTTCCGACTTTCGGGAAAGACACGCACAGCTCCCACCGCCGTTGCCAAGAACCTGGCGCCGTACAAGATGATCGCAAATACAGACACGACAAAACCGGCCTGCGCGACATGACAAGCCGTTGCAATTTCCTTGGGACATTGTCGCGTCAAGTACCATGGATGATTACTGGGATGCTTAGGATCCGAAAAGTCGCCTGACGCCTGCGATCTGAGGCTATAGAACCAGAAGAACAGTAGGCTAGCGTCGTACATCATCGAAAAGGTTCGGGACATCTGTCCATAGTGCCTCATCAACACCCGCGCTACCAGTACAACGACAGATAACAACGAAACGGCGCGGGTGACGGTTGTGAATCTTTGGGAGAAGGAGGGATTAGTCTATGGGTCACAGCTCTGCTGATGCACTGGGGCCTTACCGTTCCGACCAGATGAGTGGGATCTCAGGCGGCTCTTGGTAATTTGCGTAGAAATAGACGCGATAGTTCGGGTTGGAATTCCACTCGTTGACGCCGCCATATTCCCAAAGCTTTTCACGAAACCGTTCAGAGGATGCAGTCCAAAAGAGGGCCAACGCTGTTGCAGATATGCATGCGTCGGCAGAAAGGACCAAACTCTCGGCGGTCTTAGCATCCATCAACATGACTAGGTACGGATGGGCAACCTCAGAACAAGCGGCTGTGTGAATCATCCCATGTCTGTCGTACTCATTGCGAATTCTTCTCTTTATAAGTATCTATTTCATCGGGAATCACATTCTCATGGCTGCTTTGAACCAGCTTGTTCGGCCACAACGGTTCTCTGTGTGGAGGTTGAAACTTGCTCATATCGCCGCAGAAGACGAGACCAGTATGCGGCCATATCAGGCAACATCATGAGACCCTCCTGCAGGCTCCTCAAGAATAGTGCAAGCTTGGAGATCTGGATTGGATACCGAGCGAACCGGTAGTCATAGATTTCTTTCCGATTTGTCAATTCGAGGTGGGCCTCCTGCTTGGCGCCTGTGGCGGCCAGTTTGCTTATGGCCTGAGTCGGGCTCAACGGCCAGGCAGTGCAACCCGAGGCGTAGAAAATAGTGATCAAGTAGTGAAAATGTAGAATTAAAGAATAAAGGAACATAACATTGTGATGAGCACCCCTAAAGCAGTTGAGGCGAGTGTCTCACGTGGTGCCGGTCTTAGGTGAACTGCTATTTCTCAAGACTTAAGCTCCGTCGCCCGAGAGCTTGAGCATAGCGATACAGCACCCATTGGGCAAGTTGAGTGGCTGGGGCGCGAGGATGCAGTGCGCAGCGGGTTTGAGCTACATTCGGCGAGCAATAATGCGCAGGTTTTGCACAACCCCCCCCCACTACAGAGTTGCATCGGAACCAACATGGCCGCTGAGGGTGGTCAGTTCGAAGATGTTAAGGACTAATACGCCCCCTGAATTATTTAAATGTCGAGCGGGATAGTCGCCAAATCAATCGATTTGTTTCCCAAACATATCAACACATATCAAGTCACTCACTAAAAGCCGGTGCCCTCTCAACTCAGCGCCCCTTCTTGTAACCATGGCTCTCCTTCATAGATGGACCAGCGCGCCACAGCTTCTTCTCAGAACAACTCAGCGAAGGTATTCTCGCTCAGAGCGGAAAGATGCTCCCTCAAGCCGAGCCTGTCAGCTTGATACCCAAGACCCCTGGCAACGGTGCCCTTTCCCGTCGCCCCACGAGATCCTAGGAGCGAAGCCTGGCAGTCCCTACTCGAAGAAGAAGTTCCGTCAGCTCGTGAAGCTGTACCATCCCGACCTAGGAGCTCTGAACGAAGAGGGCGTAGGAAGCCTTCCACGCGCAACGCGCATTGAGCGGTACCGTCTCGTCGTTGAAGCCAATGAAATACTGAGCGACCCCCGGAAGAGGCTCTTGTACGAGAGAGACGGCCTCGGCTGGGCGTTGTCCGAGCGGGAGCCCCGGTATGCACGCCGCAGTCCTCACAGCGCCGCAGGCTTTCGTCACGCGAGTGACTGGCAGTGGTATCCATGGACCAAGACAGAGAAGCAATTGCCAATCTTTGCGTCCAACGCGGCCGTCGCCATTATCCTCGTAGCAACGGCCATGGGAGGCGCTGTCGTGCAGCTTGAGAGGGCCCGTAAGGCACGGTGGGACTTCACGATGAGAGATGAAGCTCTGCAGGCGGCGATTACCAGGGATCTGCAAGGCATGGCGGACCGACTGGAAGGGAAGCCCAGAGACGAGCGAATACTTGAATTCTTGGTTCGCAGAGAGCTTCGTAGTTGGACCGGGCCAGGAGACTCGTTTTTAGCAGGTGTTGACTATGAGCAAAATATATGTCGTCACTGAATGCCACTATCTCTTGCCTAATTTGATGTCCAGAAGAAGCATAACCAGCGCCACATTGGGCTCGGCAGGCGACTTGTACCAAGTTAGAACTGGGATTCTGTTTCCTCTTCGTCAACCGGGCGGCTTGAACGCAAAGCCTTGTGAAAATTGCGGCTCGCAGCTGGTTGTACGCCATGCTGCTGAAATGAACATACGCTGTGCAAATGGCAAGCAGAATGAAGCCTGCGGTCGGCGACACGTTGGGCACATCCGTGCCGACTCCGGTCGATGACGCCGGTCCGGTGTCGCGGGGCCGTGGCGGGGCCGGGAAGTGTGGTAGCGGGCGTTCATAGGTATCTCCAGGCTTGGAGGAGGTGGGGGGGGGGGGACTTCTGCAGCACGCACATACCATAAGAACTCAGTTTTACTAGAGAACGCTAGCAGCGGGCCTAATATAGCCCAGGGGATTAATTAATGCTAAGTAAATAATTTACTCCACCTATTAGCTTAATTCTACTAGTACTAAGCCTGACTATATACATACTTACTATATCAATTCTTTTAATATTTCTATTATTAGAGTATAACTAAAGTAGCTCTTATAATACTAGAAGCGCGCCTTTTTAGCTTACTTATTACTACTATTATATAGTACTATAATAGCCTCTTATTAAAAAGGATATCAATAGTATTACTATATCTCTTGTCACGAGCCTGCAGGTAGGGGTAAGGGCGAGTTATAGAAGGCAACTGTCTTATTTAGAGATAGTTGCGCGCGAAGCGCAGTGAAATAGGCAGCAGAGTGGCTTATATAAGCGTATAGCTACGCTGCACGCCACCACAGCCATACAGGGCTGCGGCAGAGCCACATAGGGCTGCTAGTACTGTGGTGCCGCATTACGACATACCCCCCAGCTGCGCCTGCGGATGCTATTATATTCTCATGACGCTCCGCGCGTAGCTATAACTATTTTTAAATATATATAAAAATAAAATAACTATATTCAAAATAGCCCCAAAGGCGTAAAATAAATAAAAAATAACCCCTTAATATCTCTTAGAACGTTTATAGTATTTATAACTACTATTATATAACTTAGCTAATAGTAATATAGATATAAAAAAGTAGTAGAATAGCAGCTAACTATTATAAATAATAGTTAACTACTATAGAGGGCAGCTAACCGCCTAAAAAAGGCGGCCTTAGGGCGTAAGTATCAATATCTCTTTATTGCGCGCAGCCTTTAGACTTTCCCTCTTTTTCTACTTAGAACACTATATATAAATAACTATAAGTCGATTTTTCGCGCGCTTAAAATCTATCGCGCGCTTTATTAGTTAGTGCATATACTTATCTTCTTATTAGAATACTAATAATATATTATTATAATATTATTAATAATGGCCCCTAAGCGTAAGGAGACTGAGGAGGAGCTTTGCGCCCGTATTGCTAAGGTGTAGGCGACTAAAGCTGCTAATAAGGCGGAGAAGGAGTAGCTAGCTGCTCTTGCTAAGCAGTAAGCCGCGCTTAATGCGTAGCTTGCTACTAATGCGGAGCGGTAGGTAGAGGAGGAGGAGGAGAAAGAGGAGGGTAAGTTGCTACTTGCTCTACTATTTTAAATACTACTAATAATAATATTACTAGTTGAGGAGCCTACTAGCCCCTAGAAGAAGTAGTAGCGCACTAAGACCCCTTAGATGCCTCTATAGAAGATCCCTACTAGTGGGGCTATAAAAGCGACTAGGTTAGCTAAGAAGCCCCACGCTACCTCCCCTATTCTGGAGGGAGCTGGGGACCTTATAGACCCTCCCTACTATAGCTGCAGTTACTTGCTACTTATGGGCAAGAGCTCTAGTTGCTACTTCTATAGTACCTATAAGCGCTATTACTACTACTTATGCGGCTGAGGCTATAAGCTCCTACCTACTGCTACTATTAAGCCCTACTAGCTATACTATTAAGCGTTTAATAAGAATAATTAAGTTATAAGTATATTAGTAGGAGTAGGAGTATATCTAGGTACCTAGGATAAGGCTAATAATACTATTTAGGGACTTATTTTCTATTGCTATACTCTTTATGCTATTCTAGAGAAGGAGAAAGAGGAGGAGGAGTAAGAGGGGTTAGAGGAAATAGAATAAGAAGAGAAGGGGAAGGGCTAGGAGGTTATTATATACCTAGAGGGCGCTATTAGAGAGTTAGCTTTAGCTAGCTCTTTATAGCACTCTGAGGCTCCCGCAATACCTATTAGTAGTATTATTTAACCTAAGCCTATTATTAGAGAGTTGCCTTTTAGTAGCTCTTTTTAGTAGGTCTCTATTATACTGCCTAGTAATACTATTACTAGCGCGTATGCTTGTTTAGTAAGCCTTTTAGCTATCTTTAATATACTTATTAGCACTACTAACCCCCTAATTGACTGCCTTATTATAGCTATTTATATAGAGGAGAGCTCCTATTATTAAGTATATGCCTTTAAGTATAAATACTCTTTACTTTTAGTATTTAGGAGGTGCGGTAATAAGCTAGTATATCTATAAGAATTACTTTATAAAGGGGGCTATAGCTCTATAAATAATATCTGCTAGCCTTTAGGCTAACTAGAGCCTATCTCCGCCCTTTAAACCTTCTTTTCCTTCTAGGTAATAATATACTAAGCGTCTATAAGGTTTAGTAGTACTTAGAAGTATTTAAATTTTACCTAAGAGAGGTTCTTAGTAAGTCTACCTGCTAGTATCTAGTCTATAGGTATATATAGCACCTTAAAGGTGCCCTTTATATATTCCTAGCAAAGCTATATATTTTAGATATTAATATACTATAGATAGATTAATATTCTCTCTCTCTCTCTAACTACTAATTAGATAGTTTACTAATTATTATAATAGACCTTCTAAACGTCCCCAAGCTCTAGAGCAATATTATAGTATAGCCTCTAAAGTGCTATAGTCTCTTTAGCTATATATTCAAGACTTAGAAGCTCTACTTCTATTATAGACGTTATTATAGTCGCTTAGCGGGCTGCTTTCTATTGAATTGCGCCTCTAAAAAGCCTTATTATAAAGCCCTGGGAGAACCTGCAAAGTCTTATTATTATTAGTAAAAGAGGTATTACTAGCAATAAGTAGTAGGGTCTCCTTCTTATTACCCCTAGAGCTACTATAGTATATTGTGAGGTAGTAGGTAGTATAGAGATAGCGAAGTAGCGAGGTAAATACTATTGCGGAGTCTAAAGCGCTTAGCAATAGTGTGGATATACTAATTATAGACTAGATAAATCCTTTTAGCTGCTTGGTTATATATAACGTGCAGCCTGAGATACTATTTAATAGGGCCTAGTTTATAAATTTCATATAACTTCTTAATAGCTTTAATAAGCTCTTAAGCTTATTTCTTATAGTTATAGTAAAAGAGGACAAGGAAGTTATTAATATAGAATAGAATAAGAACTCTATAATACTTATCTTAAAATAAGTAGGGCTCTTTATTATATGGGGAGAGCCTAAGCTTATATAGGGTTAAAGAAAACTCTTTATACTATAGGAGAGGTGCGTCCTTGAGGCTATATAGGGCCTTATTGAGCTTAATAAGCTTCCCGCGTTGCTTGAAGCTATCTAGGATATAGCAAGTAACTAGCTCTCCCTTTAGGTTAATATCTATATTTAAGAAGGCATTTATAACATTATATTATAGGATTTTATAGTTAAACTAAGCTATAATTACTATTACTATACGTAGGCTTCACGCTGCGAGCGTAGTAGTATAGGTAGAACTAAGAGAGGACGTATCTTATATATCTCCTCTTATATAGATATGCGCTTTATAGGAGTTAAGGTAATTACTATAGAATTTATAGGAGTATACCTACTTTGAAGGTAGAGGTATTAAATATACCTTAGCTTAATTAATAATATACTAAGTATTTATTATAGTAAGTTTAGTAATCTCCTTCTTTATAGTAGCTTAGAATATATCTCGTAGTAGCTCCTTAAGCTTACTAACCTCAAAGTAGTTATTTAGAGGCTTCGTGAGGTCCTCTGCAAAGTATATAGTCTTCTGCTTGGCGCTGGGGCGCGTCTCTAAGTTATTCTAGAGACGCGCAGAAACCATAGAGTAGAGAGTCTTATAGCCAAGAGTGCTTTCTATAATAGCTTCCTATTAATTAAGCAGCAAGGTTATAAAAAAGGCTTACTAGTAGTTATTATCTGCTTAAGCTATTATCTAGATATATAGTTATAAGGACTCTTAGGCGTCTCTCTTAAGTGCTCTATTTAGTGGGGGGCTTATAGTCTTATTATTAGTATAAACGATAGGTAAGTATTATTATTTTAGCTATTAAGGGGGAAGCTCTTCTAGTATTTATTAAGCTATACTTGCTAGGCGCTTAAGTAGCTAGTTCCTAAGTATTTAAAATAGGTAGCTAGGCTGCTTTAAGTATACCTATAGCTATGGGGGGGGGGGGGAATATAATTATCCCAATACCTAATCCTATTCCCAGTATGCTATTAGATTTAGGAAATTATTTAGATATTAGTAACTCTCTCTATATATGAGCTAGTAGGCTTTATTATAGCTTTACGGCAGTATTGCGAGGCGCTTCTAGAAGGGAAGCAGCTAGTATAGAGGGCCCAAATAGGTCTCCAGGGGTATTATTCATTACGAGGTTGCTAGTAGCTTTATTAAGCACCCCTAAGGTATTAAGGACTATATTAGCTAATTTAATAGGTATTTTAACCTTATTAATAATCTCCTAAGCGCTCCAGACGTCTAGGGAGTCTGCCTTATTATCTAGAGAGTAGAATTTCATCTTATTAAAGCATATATTATACGTAATAATAACCTAGTTAAGTATAGGAACCTAGATTCTATAGAGGTTATGCGTTTCAGGTATATATCCTACGAGGTATCTAAAATAGGCCCTAGAGTTAACCTTATAATAGTATCTCCTAATACCTCTTTCTTATGCTCCCTCTAGTAAGTAAGCTCTATAGCTATAAGCATAGAGCCCTCCCCAATATAGGCGAAGGTCCTAGTGCATTAAAAGCGTGAGGTCTAGCTGCTACTATTAGAAGTATTATTAAAACCACTTAAGTTCCTTGTAAGAGTATGGCTATAGGCCTTAACTAGGAAAGGTTAGAATGTTAGAATGCAGGTATCTGTTACTGTATTAGACTATTGCTTAAGGTCTATGCTCTCGTGCGTGACAGGATTTTCCCCTTTATGTGTTCGCTTGCCGCTAATTTGCTGGCGTTTTGCTGATAATGCGGCTGTGCGAGGTGTATCCAACTATTGTTCCTTATAATTGTCCCCCTCTCCAAAGCCTTGGTCCCTAAGGCGTTAAAGAAAAGAAAGTCGGGTACTGCAGTATTTAGCGCTGCGGTTTGGTTTGCTAACTGTAGGGCGACCTAATAGTAGTAGATAGCAGTATTTAGCCTCGCTAGCTGCTATTTATTCTTTCTGCTATTTTTTTCTTTTTGCTGGACTTGGATAACTCTGGCGAATAATGTATTTTTGGTTGTTATACTATAGCTATTTTTTGAATTTCCTTTGTGTTATAATTCGTGATTAGTTGCTAATTGTTATGCGACTATTTACTAGTATATACCTAGTGATTGTTGATTTTTATTGCCCTGCGAACCTAAGTATAAAAGGGTCTCTTCTTTTTGATGTCTCTGATTTAGTAAAGTTTTATCTTATTTATGAATTTTGACTAGCTGCCTTTCTTCTCTTGGCGCCTTCTCCCTAACTTATTGCTGTATTATAGAGTCTGCTACTTTTCCCTTCTTATTTTCACCTACTTCCTCCTTTTTACTCCCCAACCTTCTGCTGCTTAATTGCTATAATATCTTATATTGCTTATATGGGCGTAGTGCTTGCGAAGTACCTATATGAGCCTGAGAATCTCTTGGGTAATCTTACTAGTGATGCTAATAGCGGCTGCTCTTGCCTTAGATACTTAACTAAGATATATCTTAATATTATTAACCTTTACTATATATGTAGCGAGTATGCATAGAAGTGCGTCTGCTGCGACTATAATAAGAAGAAGTATTATACTATAAGTTACTAATTAGTTGCTATCTATTTATTATATTCTAATTGCTTAATAGGTCCCTTAGGAGCTTTAAGGTGCTGCCTAGATAACCTAGGGTATATTCTACTAGTTCTAGATCTAGGAGAGTGAGGGCATATTAACTCCTCTCTATTATTTTTATATCCTCTAGGCGCTTACTAATTATTTAGTAGTATAGAAGAAGATTAGCGAGCTTATTTATAATCCTACTACTAGTAGCAGCTTGTGGAATATAGAGTAGTTATAGCTCTAGGAGCTTGCCTCTATCTGTGAGTATCTTGCTCTTAACGTCCTGGTTTATATATGCTACTATTTGCCCTCCTTATGCTAATTGCTCCCTGCTAATAAGCTACTTAGGTTAGAACCCTTTATAACAGCGCTAACGTTCTTTAGTAACTAAATGCTGCTTAGCTGCCCTATATTTATAATAATGCCCCTACTATATATATTGTTGATGAGATTAACTAATTGGTTGCTAACCTGTTGATAGTTCTGGTCCTAATGCTTACTTAAGAGCGTAACGTTAAGTCTTTCCCTGTTTTTAGCGATAAGCTTTAGGGCTGCCTTGCTATTTTTTTATTAAATGATGTTCCCTCCTGCTATATTGCTATTACTAGCGCTTATTTTATCTCGTATGCCTCCTACCTTTATACTCTCACTAAGAAATATGGGCAGCTAGGTGGCGATAAGTTAGTAGATAAGAATAGAAGTAGTAAGAAGGCTAAGAGCGCTATTACTATCCCTAATAGCTCTTCTAGTGATGAGTTAGGTAGTGGTTAGCCTACTAGTAGTAGTAGTAGAGCGGCTGCTACTAGTAGTAGTAGCGCGAGTAGTGCTAGTGGTGGCTAGGGAGGTGATAATAATGGCTTGCTGAGCAGTACTTATAGTAGTTGTGGTTCTTATGTTTCTTGTGGTCCTTATGCCCCTTATGCTCCTTGTGGTAGTTATGCCCCTTGTGGCGGTTATAGTAATAGTTAAATAACTATGTGGGTAGTTAGTTTTTTTTCTTTTTCTTATAGGATAATACCCTTTTAGCTTCTTGCTGCTATATTAGTAATGCTTCTCTGCTAATTGAGTTGTTTTTATATTAAACTTCGCTTCTTATTATTGTGTTTTTTTGCCTAACTATTAGTGATATATTGCTATAACTTAGCTAATTATCCTACTTCCTATAGGCTCTCTTTACTTATTTATTAAACTTATGAACAGCCTCCTGCGCGTTTGCTAATTTTTCTATAGGCTCCTATATATTATACTCTATAGGCTACCCTGCCTATTTTATAAGGTACTGCGCCTTATTGCTAGACTCTTGCTATATAATAATCTCCTCTACTTCCTACTCCTCTAGCTTATCCTTAAGCTCTAGATATATTAGTAAGCCTTTGCTATTACTTTAGTAATTATCTTATAGCTCTAGTAGGGTAATAGAGAAGATATTATATATTCTGCGGTACTATTTGGGTAGGTGGACTCTATATGCCTGTTTACTAACTAGCTCTGTGATAGTAACTTAAATAAACCTAGGCGCTAGTTTCTTATGCTTAAACCTGAAGTTCTTTATTAATAGCTTAATAACTTATTCCTAATGGTATATCTTCTCCTAATGCTATGCGTCATAGTATTTAGCTTAAGCCTCTATGGCTTGCTGCTAGTGCTTCTAGGCTCTTTACTAAAGGGTTATAAGGTGTTTAATATACTTGCGCACGCCTTATACTATAATCTTATTCGCTAGGAGCATATATTCTATGTAATGTGGGTAGTACTTATATAGGGCCTCTATTGGCGAATAGTTAATAGTGCTGTGGTGACTATTATTATATATGAACTTGGCCTCTGGTAGTTATATTACTTATTCTGATAGCGAGTTGCTGGTATATACCTGTAGGTATTTCTCTAGTGTCTGATGCGTCTGCTTAGTTTATCTGTTAGTTTGAGGATGATATGCTGTAGAAAGGTGGCGCTTTATTGCCCTTATATATATGAACTCTTTCTAGAAATAGCTAGTGAGGAGTTTGTTCTAGTTACTAATAATACTCTCTGGAGTGCTAAAATAATATTTAACTTGCTTATAGATAATCTGCGCTAACTTGGCGGCTATTATCCGCTTTATTATTGGAATGAATATAGTGAACTTAGTTATCTAGTAAATGATAATTAGAATTGTGTTATACTCCCTATCTATATGCTAATAGCTTAGCGGCAACCTAGTGATGAAGTTTAGGCTGATCTCCTGAAATGGATATGCTGGGAAGGGTAATAGCTCTAACTTTCTATAAGGTTTATGCCTTGGGACCCTAATCTCTTAGTATATCTAGTAGCTTGTAATATAGCTGTAAATGTCTGTAGCTAAAATTAGCTAATAGAACTTCCTTGAGATTAGGTTAGTAGTCTTTTAGATACTTATATAGCTTGCCCTACTATTGTTATAGTGTTGGTAAAGGATCTTAAGTCTGAGTGATTCCTCCTATAGTATTTCTAACCTCCCCTTATAAAATAAGGTTCTATAGTTATTAATTATATAACCCCTATAATTACTAGCTAGCTATTAAACTCTCTCTGCTTATATCTAGTAATATAAGTTATTAGCTTATAGTCTGTAGATAAGATCTTCTATCTGCTTGGAGGGTTATTAGCTCTATGCTGTTTTGCCTATTATAAGCTCCCTTATGATGTTATGTGGGATATACTATTATGCTATAGTAACTCTAGCTCTAAATAAGTCCTCTTAGTTAGTAACCCCTCGCTAAGTATTCTTTATAATAGCCCTTATGCTTTAGCGTTAGGTTGTTATAGCTGCGATAGTTATAGTATTATTAGCGCGCTATAGAGCGTAGTGCTAACTAGAGACTGAGGTGTCTCTGCCCTAGGAGCTATTCCTCTGGATGGGGCTATATATAGTAGCTCTTATGGCGTTGATGAATGCTTTGGAGGTTGTGGTATAGCCTTCTAGTCCTAAAATGCTTTCCTAAAGGTCTGCTGGGAGGTCTGCGATAAGTCCCAGCTTCTTTGCCAATATTAGGAGGATATTATTATATTTTATTTCTCCCTCTATGTAATCTAGCCTCCTGGATAGACTATCTACTAGGTTAGTTACTCTAGACCTATGCTCTAGGTTAAAGTTAAATACTAAGAGCTTATATACCTATCTAGTGAGCCTTTCCCAAAGGTCCCGCGCTGAGGTGCTAATAACGCCCTTAAGTACCTAGTAATCTATCAGGACTATAAACTTCTTTAATATACCCTATAGGTAATAAGCCTAATAATTAAGGCTTTCTATAATAGTAAGGAGTTCCCATTATCCCGCGCCCTATCTCTACTTAGTATTACTAAGTTTCTATAAGTAATAGGTAACTAGTTACTACTAGCTATTAATATACTATAATAGAATACTAGAAATAGCTTTAGTAGAGGCGTCCGTCTTAATTCTTATCTCTTAGATAGGATCCTAATATTAGAGAATAGTTGTGGAGTAGAAGGCGGCTTATAGCTACTTAAATACCTTTTGCGCCTCTTTTAGCTAGATGAATTCACTAGTCTTCTTACTATTCTTACTGCTCTTTAGTAGGGAGGTTATTAGGGCCACTATGCCTAAATAGCCTGCAATAAACTTATAGTAGAAGTTATAAAATCCCAGGAAGACTTAAATCTCCCTATATATCTTTAGCGGCTTCTACTTAGTAATAGCTTAAATATAAGACTCTTTTATAAATATACCCTCTAGTATAATAATATACCCTAGGAACTCTACCTACTACTAGTAGAAACAATTCTTAGCTTAGTATAGAGTCCCTATTAGTAAAGCTTGCGGAGCACTTAGTAAAGGTCTTCTATATACTATTCTCTTAATAATAAATAGACTATAATATTATCTATATATATAATATAGTAGGTATCTAGAAGCTTAGTGAGCGCGCAGTAAATATATGCCTAGAAGGTAGCTGGGGTATTTATAAGTCTAAATAGCATAACTATATACTTAAAGTAGCTATATTGCGTCCTAAAGGCTATCTTCTACTAGTTAGATAGCTTAATATGGATATAGTAGTAGGTATCCCTAATATTAATCTTTAAGATCTACTTCGCTCCCCAAAGCCTATCTAATAGCTTACTAATAAGCAGCAAGGGATATTAGTTCTTAATTATAATCCTATTAAGGCCCCTATAGTCTATATAAAGGCATAGAGTCCTATCCTTCTTTAGAATAAATAGTATTAGGGCTCCCGCTTTACTTATTGAAGCCTAGATCCTCTCTATCGCCTAATTATTAGCGAGGTATTAGTAAAGCTCTTTAAGTTACCTCTTATTTAATAGGTAGAGCAGACTATATAGGGGTTTCTTCCCCTCAACTAGATTAATAGAGTGTTCCGCGCCCTCTAGGAATAGAAACTCTTTTGCTGCCTGCTTATTAAATATTACGCGTTTGCTTTCTAATTCAGGTAGTAGTACTCTATCTATATCTAGGGAGTCCTCCTTACCTAGAGCCTCTATAGCTAGCTTATAGGGGGATATATTCCCTAAGATATATAATATATAGGCCCTCTAGCTATTTTTAATAACTTCTTATATAAATGCTAATAGCTTTATGATGCTGATCTGCTTATATTCCCACGTGTTTATCTAGGTGTTGATTATAATACCTTCTTAGCTTATAGACTGTTATAATAGGAGGAGGTCTCTAGCTCCCTCTAGTTGGTGAGCCTTAGCGAATAGTCGCCTGATCTTCCTTAGCCTCCCTCTTAAGTCTATTAGAAAGAAGGTTAGTTAGTATATCTTTGGAGATATTACTATAGATAATCTATTAAACCCTTCTAAAGTAGGGGCTATAGCCTCTATAGGTTTCAGCTAGAGGGATTATACTAATTAACTACTAATAATATCAACTTGAGAATAGGAGTCTATATCTATAATAACTTCCTATTTAGTGATCTTTTGGAGGATAAGCGCCCGTCCTTTTATAGTATCTCCTATTAGGAGAACTTCTAGTCTAGAATCTAGCGTGTGGGTTACTAGAGTGGGCCCCCAGCTTACTTATTTTCTAATGAGTTAAGTTCCTTAACCTTTGCTATAGTTTGGATTATACTGATCCTCGCTCTATTAGCAGGCAGTTAGTATCCTACTAGCATTATATTTACTTTATGCCTTGCTTTTACCTTAGGATAATCTCTCTCTTTATATCCCCTCTTATTATAGCTAAAATATACTATAGAGGTATCTACTAGGCTCCTAGGCGTGCTAGAACTACAGCTAGGCTCCTGAGGTATATTGCTAAGAGGTTAGCGAAGTATTAGACCACGCGATCCTAGCGATATTCTATGCCTCTAGCCCTACTACCCCATCTATCCTATTCTCACTGCAGGTGTGGGCCTTATAGTAAGCTCTTTATTTACCTATCTCTTCCTGCTCTCGCTCCGCAAAGACTTAGCGCCCTATTAGCGATATATATCCTATAGGCGCTCTACTTTAGTAACTATATCCCTTAGTCTTAATACCTCAACCTTCTAATGTTCTAGCTCCCTATATAGGAATAATAGTAATTAAAAGTATAATATATAAGCTTTAGCCTTATTATCCTTAATACCTACTATACTTAGGTTATAGTATATTACGAATTATTTAATAAAGAACTCTATTAGGGACTATATCTCTTTCTAATATATAGTATCTAGCTTCTTATAGTACCTCCACTCCTAAAGCTTGGGGTTAATATACTTATAGTAAGTAAATACTAAGTAATTAGCTTAAGTTAGGTCTCCTTCTAACCCGCCCCTATAGCTTTACTACTTAGTCTATAGTAATAAGCTTATCTTTATGAGGGCTTATTAGACCTACTGCTCTAGCATACTATTAGGGTATAGTTAGTTTCCCTCCTTAATAGCCTAAATCTAGTTACTAACCTAATTTATAGTAGTATCTTCGCCTAAAGTGTAATAGTTATATAAAGGTGGCTTCTTATACTCCTTCTAGGAGTGCTTCTTTATTAGATACTTAGCGAGCTCCCGTAGTAGCATCGCGGTCTGCTCCTTATGCTGCTACTACTACAGATACATCTATTCTAGGTAGCTCTCCTACTACTTCTATAATAGTGCTATCACCTGGCTAAAAATCCTGGGAATAATGCTATTAGGTATGGACTCTAGTGGGGTGCCCTATTGGCTAATGCTTGCCGTCCGTTTGCTGAGCGGTGGTCGGCCTATTTGATCTAGTATTAGCTGGAACCTAATATAACCCCTATCCTCTATTTCTCTAATAATAGTATTATTAGGGTTATTTATCCTATTAGCACGATTATCACGCTAGCTCTCTTATATCTCGGGACTTAGTAAATAATTGGGGTTATATTAGCTTAGTTCCTATTAGTTGAAATTAGTATACCTAGTTTGTAGTTTATTAGGGTTAAACTTAGCTGCTAATTAGTTAGCAAGCTATTACTGATTTATTCCTAATATCCTAACTAGCGCTAGTTACTTAAATTGAGGTAGAAGCAATAGAATTATAAGAGTATAGCTATAGGCTTTAACTAGGAAAGGTTAGAATATTAGAATATAGGTATCTATTACTGTATTAGACTATTGCTTTAGGTCTACGCTCTCGTGTGTGATAGGATTTTCCCCTTTATGTGTTTGCTTGCTGCTAATTCGCCGGCGTTTCGCTGACAATGCGGCCGTGCGAGGTGCATCCAACTATTGTTCCTTACATTCCTTTTGAATGGGGCTTTGCTAGTTATTTGCAGCGCGCGAGCTAATATTATATATGATAATAGATGCTCTCTAGGCCTCTAATATGAGGTAAATTAGTAGGTAAGCTCCTTTAAATATAGCTAGGGCTTTTGGAATAATCTCGCCGCCTGCGCGCTCGCCTCCTCCTATAGGTTCCTTTATATTTGCTAGTGGGAGTTCTGTATTAATGCCTTATTCTGCTATCTATTGTTTATAGCGCGTGAAGCCTAGGATAGCGATTACAGCACGATTGATATTATAATGAATTTATAGATATTTAGGCCTCTTTATCTTTACACCTAACGTTTAAATATAAAGAGTGCTCTAAATACCTTATTATACTCTTAAGAGACTAAGGGGATCCCAAAGAGCCTTCTACTATACTTATTCTTAATTAGGAGCATCTAGGCATATAGTCTGCTAAGCTTCTAATAGTTAAAAAGATTCTATACTATCCTATAGTAGGGCCAGGGGGCTTTACCTTCTAACAGACTATATAAGATAACCTAAGTAGTATATACTTAAGCGTAGTATTTACATTAGATATATAAGGGGGCCTTAATTTATACCCCCCTAACGTTATAGACTAGGCGCTTGAGAGCAGCTTAACCTAGATATCTAGAGCGAAGATACTAAGTATAAGTATTATTAGTTCTTTTAGCTGCGCAGTTATATAATAGCTACGCAGGCCTATTATCATTAGATAGGGCTATAATACTAGTAGAGCTTATGGGGATCTTAGGATAAGGCAAGTAAGTAGAAATAGGATTATATTAGAAGAATACTAAGTTACTCTTATAAATAAGCTACTTAATATAAGTATATTTACTAGGCTTCCCATGCTATAAAGTGTAGTTATAGCTACTATACTAAATACTAGTCTTATAGAGGAGCGCCTTAGAGATAATATTAATATATATATTCTTAATAATAGTAATATTGTTTAATATTAGGGCGCTCTTCTAGCCTATAGTAGTATTCTTAATAGTATCTAGAGTATAATAGGTGCCCCTACTAAGAATAGGTATGCTTATACTATTAACCTCAATTACCTTATTATTATAAGAGCAAATAAAGGACCTAGCTACTAGCTTCCTCTTATTATTAATAATATAAAAAGCACTATAATTATTAAAGATAATACTCTAAGAGAGAATATAGGGGCCTTTAAAGAAGGTAAATATAGCTAAATAGATTTCTACTATTTCACCCTCATCTAGTAATAGGCTGCAATTAATAATATAGTAGGAGATATTACTAGGTAGCTAGTAGCTTCTGGAGTTAGAGCCGCTACGTCTGCTGCGCTTAGCTTAACTACTGCGCCTACCTCAGTTAGAGGGGAGCTATCTAGTTCTTTAAGACTCCTTTATAATCTACTCCGCCTTCTAGAGACTAGTGTGGAGGTAGGTTTACTAGGGAGATATTACTATCTCCTATATATACTAGGCCTCATTCTTAGCTATTTTATAGTTCTTAGCCTGCTCTATTAGAGTATTTATAAAAGCTTACTAGATATATAAGTAATAGTATAGAGACTAGTAGTAGTAGCGCCTATAAGAATAAGCGGGCATCTTATTTAGTAAGCCTATAAAGAAGGAGGAGGTAGTAATAGGAGCAAGCTTAAGTAGGTTCTATTTATTAGAGCAGCCTTTAAGAGTTATATATATACCTAGAGCCTTACTATAGCCCTTACTATAGCTTAGTATATTAGCTAGTTTGCTATAGATCTTAGTAGAGAGAATAATAATAAGTTACTTAAGCGTGAGACCAAGTATACTAATCTTATCTACCTATATCATAAGATCTAGCTAGTACTAAGCCTAAGTAGGAGTAATATAATACGAAATAGCTTTAAGGAATAAGTGCTTATTATAACTCCCTACGCCTTAGGGATTTAATAACTCTTAATAAGACTATAGAGATAGTACTACTCCTTAAACTACTTAAATAGCCTTATTATATACTTAGTATACTTTAGAATCTCCTTATAATTGCGGTATGCCTATTCCTTAATACCCTTATTAGAGTAGCCTAAGTACTATTTGAGATAATAAATTGTGAGAGTATGGTGGCTAAAGGCCTAGATCAGGGAAGGATAAATGGCGCGTGCAAAGGTAGGTGTATTGTGGTATCAAGAGTACAACTTGGCTTCTTCCGCTAGATGCGTGCGGAAGGCCCTTTTAAGATGCGCGTACATGACTCATGCGCTCGGTCTCCGTTCGGCGCCCGCTCGGCGCATGCAATGTCCTTGCGATATCCGAATATCCTTACATAAATAAGGTTCTAAAGTTTAAGCTAAGACTTATCTAAGGTATTTAACTTAATCCCCACGCTCTTATGGTAGGTTAAATTAACTATTTAGAAAATAACTCCCTAAAGGGCTTAGTATAATATAACCTGTGAGGTGAGAATTATACTATTAGTAGAGTAGAACTTAAGAGCGTCGCTCTACTTCTCTCAGATATTAGCCTATATTACAGGACCTAGTGGAGTTAGCTTTATGAGCGCCCTACCCCCTGGAGTGAGGGGGGCCTTTTGAGAGCTCTCCTAAAATTAGCGAGAGGGAGAGGGCTTAATCTTATTATTATTATTACTCTCTATAGTTAGAAGCATCTAAGAGCCTCCTTTAGTAGTAGAGGTAGTAGAAGCCTTACTAGATGCCTTATATTTAGTGAGATTAACTTAGTACTAAGCCTAAAGGTATACCTGTTACTTACTAATAAACACCTAAATAGTTAGAGTAGGCTTAAGAGCGTCTGAGGGCTTGCTGGAGTTAGGTCTATTAGGATTAATAAACTTCTAAATGCCTTCAGACTGCGCGGAGGTATATAGATTTAGATACTAGTGAGGCTAGTTAGCTAGGCTTTAGAGCTTTACCTCTATAGAGAAGGTAGATATAGCGAGAGTATTATAGAGTTTATAAAATAGCGAGAGGTTAGAAAGGTTATTAGAAGAAGGTATAGAAGAGGTTAAAAGGTCTGGGAGAAAGCTACTTACCCTTTCCTAGGCTTAGAGAGGTTAAAAGGGTTATTTATAAGCAGAAGAGCTAGGCTTATAACTATTATAAGCCTGCAGGTAGGGGTAAGAGCGAGTTATAGAAGGCAACTATCTTATTTAGAGATAGTTGCGCGCGAAGCGCAGTAAAATAGGCAGCAGAGTGGCTTATATAAGCGTATAGCCACGCTATACGCCACCACAGCCACGCAGGGCTGCGGCGGAGCCACGCAGGGCTGCCAGTACTATGGTGCCGCATCGCAACATCTCTCTAAAAGCTAAAAAAGAGGCTAAGCCTAAAATTTACCTCTCTAAAAGACTAATTAATTAGAGAGTACTCTCTACTTAAGCCTCATAAGATATATTACTATATTTACTCTTAGTATAAGAAGATCTAGATTCTATTATTCTTAGAGTATTACTATATAAGAAAGAAGCTAGAAGGTGTGTAATTGTATAATGATTAATCTAAGCTTAATAGTAAGTATTATTAGCTAACTCTCTAAGAAACTTCTATTTAGTTTAAGATTCCTTCTATTACTATGAGTAATTAATATAAGAATTAATATAGAATTATTAAGAATCCTAAAAACTATTCTTTTTATCTAAAATAGCTTTAACTTAAAGAGAAGCTCTATAGAAAATTCAATAAGTAATATACTACTATAAGATCAATAACTACCAGCTAGTTTAAGTAGATATTAAAATAGCTATTTAGAGATCTAACCCCTTGATTAGAATTCGTATTTATCTTTAGTTTAGGCTAGTTCTATAGCTTTTATAACTAGTTCTTATTAGCTACTATATAGTTACTAAACAGGGTTCTAAACTACCTAATAAACATATTAAGATGATAAATAATTTCCTCTACTTCTACTATTAACCTAATTAGATTAACTAAGCTTAAATTAAGCAAATTACTACTAACTACCTCTTAATCTCTATATTATATTACTTCCCTACTAATTATATTTTAACCTTAATAAAATACTAGTATCTTTTAAATACTTTAACAGCGTTATATATAGTAATATTAAGGTTAAATCTATAGCTAGTAAAAGTAACTATAATAGCTTGAATAGGTAATAAGCTAGTCTTATTTTATATATTTCTACTAATAGCATCTAATAAATCAAACCTAAGCTTATTTTTTACACTAATGCTAATAGTAAGATTAAAACCTTAGTAAGTAGTTAGTATAGCCCTAAGATTATAGTTAAGTTTCATAAGATAGTATATAATACTAAATAGCTATTGAATAAACAAGTTAACAGTAAGTTATAGCTACTTATTACTAGCTATATCTATCTATTAATTATAGATACAGCTTCCTTCTATAAAATTAAGTATATCTAAAAAAGCTCTTCTAGCTTTAGATTATACTCTACTTTATTCTACCTAGTACTACTTACTTTCTCTAGCTACCTATATATATATTACTGCCTATAAAGATACCCTCGCTACTAAGAGTAATGAAGTTATATAGACTACTAGTAATAAGTATATTACAGTTACCTATACTATTATTAAAGCAGCTAAAAAGCTAGCGAATGATTGGACTAAGATAGTATCATAGGCCTTTAGTATAGTATCTTAACATACCAAGATAGCTCCTAAGAGGACCTCATCTAAATTAAGGATATCCTGCCCTCAGCTATTAAGTATATTAGGTAGGAAACCTTTAATATTAATATTTATATTAAGAAACAGTTTTAAAAAGAGATTACTTATTTTATAATAAAGAGTAATAAGCTTAAATATAATATCCTACTAGAATTTATTCTAGGTAATACTAGAGACTGAAAAAACTACTTTATTATATTTACTAAATAGAAATACCTTAGAAATATATTATACCCTCTTAGTACTTACGATACTAATTAGTTTCCTTATCCTACTTTTACTATTAATGTCCTTACTAATCTAGCTAATAATATATATATCTCTTACTTCAGAGGAAGCCTTTAATAAAACATTAGCTATATTCTCTAGTCTAACTAAAATAAGTAGGATTAAGATCCCCTTTAGTATTATTAGAGATGTATATTCTAATTTAAATAGTAGATTAGACAGAAAAGAGCTTATGCTACTATAAGATATACTCTTTATTAATTTTAAAGCATAAAGAGTTCAGGAAGTCACTAATTATATTCAATGAACACATATAAGTTAGCCTAGCTAAATATAACATTTTTAGACACTTATAAACTATACTAAGCTACCTACTTACCTCTATATTAACTAAGAGAAATAAAAAGTCTAAAAATAGCGTATTAGCCTACTACATATAACGTCAAATTCTGCCACTACTATACCCCTTGTACTCACCCCCCCCTCCCTTAAAAGTAGTAGAGAGTGTGGGGTATTCCTGCTAGCGCTTTCCAGTAAAACTGAGTTCTTACGGTATACTTCCGTAGGCGAGATGCGCTTCCCGATCATGTTCCATCATCACTCAGAATAAGCTATGACAGCTTGGTTTTGAGGGCCATCCATCACGGAGAAGAGCAGATGTCGACGCTTGGCCATCGTTAGTCTGTGAATTTCCAGCGTTGTAGAGCTGCTGTTCGCGACCCGACATTGCAACCGGATTCTGGGTTGTGGAAATTGCACCGAGTGACCGACGCGCAATGAGGTCAGTTCATACTGATGGCCACTATCCAATGACAGCCACTCGAGAGACAGGACCTGCCTATTACGGCACGTCGGTGCCTGGTGGCTGATAGCGGGCGAGCCGTTGTGGGGGAGACAGCGCGGCGATGAGGTGCCGGGCAATCGGGTGAGTATGTGGCGGGAACGGGTATCGTCTCAAGTTCAGGGTAATGGCATTCTGCCGAGCACAGAAACAAAGACGCGACGACGACAGGTTGACGTGGCGGGTGTTTGGAACGCAAAAGGCAGCGTTCGAACGAGTCGACGGGCGGCTAATGGATCTGTCTGGTGGGTTTGTGCCGTCGAAATTTATAAGCGGGCGGTGTCGGAGCTTGGGCGATGTGTTGTTGTTTCTGTTTCACCGCATGTTGTATGTTGCGAGGAACCGGTGAACCCATGATGCTGGCCGGAGGGGGTGGAGAGGACTCATCTCGACAAGGGCATTGCATCTCACAGCGAGGGGAGCAGGGGCCTGGAGAATGCAGTCAAGCTTTGCTGGATCCAATGGGGATTCTCCCGTGCTGGTTTCGGTCTTAGAAAGCCCATCGCGGGAACTAGAGGGAGGTGGCAGACGCTACAGGGGATCACGTTGCGTGTCAGGGACAAGAGAAAGCAGAGCCTGGATCTGGATCTGGATCTGGATGTCATGATGTTTTCTACGTCACACATTTCATACTCATACTCTGCACACGATCTTTTGCTCGCTTGATAGACTTACTGCCTGCTCTCGTAAATGTCGAGGCAAAGTAAATGTTGGGCAATGAATCACCGCCTTCCATAAACATGCAGAAGTCGAATTCGAAAGCCGTCTCATCCCAAAATTACAGGTTTTGCTATTGCGTCTCTCAGCTGGGCTATTCCCTGAATTCCGCCAGGTTGATTAACCCAGCTGCAGTAGCGCAGTTTGGCTGCAAACACCAGACCTCCATGGGCTCTCTCGTCACCGCCGGCATCCGAAGCCCGCTCCGAGGTGTGCGTTGGCCCTTTTTTTTACCCCAATGAAATGAAATGGAATGGGAATAGGGATTGGGCTAAACCCGCAACGGTCCCGAGACGGCCAAAGAGTCGGCCGCGCGCGGGTGGCATGTATGTACCGTAAGGTAGTAGAAAGCGTCCGTCCAGTCAAGCAGAATACAATTGCAATACCTGGATGCCGTCTTCGCATCATACCAGCGCCATCCGGCAAGTCGACCACTTACCTTTTGCGAACGTCACAGACGAATGCAGCCATTTACTTTCTGCCTTCTGCATCAATGTTTGCCTGACCGGGGTCTATGTACTTGGGAACTCCGTCACCCATTCGCGCGCAATCGATCCACTTGGTCGGCGGTGCACACCCCCCATGTCCTGCCGTATCTAATCAGTCCTGACGAGTTCCTACGCGTCCAAAAGCTCATGCCTTTGATTTGACATATTCTTTGTTTTTTGCCCCAGGGTTGGATTGAATCTCCTGTCCCTTCGTTACCGATCTGGTTCCCATCCTTCGTTTAGCACGACGAATAAGCAAAAGAGGAGGATCCTGGCGCTACGATCAACTTCAGCCCCTCTCTCTTTTTCCATGACGTGCTCGCGACAGCTTCACTCATTTGAATCCACCGAGCTGCAGACGTGAACCGGCGAGACGGGAACGAGAACGAGAACGAGAACGAAGTGACGCAGGTCGCCTCTGCACCCTTCGCGCTCGGCGCATCGCAGACCTCAACGTCCGCGATGACGGACGCATTCTTCGAGCGAGCCTTTGCGCTCGCTGCCACGGCAAAGTCTCGATCCCAGAGCTTCCTGGCAACTGTGCGGAGGTGCGTTCTTCGACATGATGTTGAAAAGGCGCCAGGTTCCGCCTCCTTTGTTGCATATGCTTGCATTCCCGTTGCACACTTACGCCCTTTGCCTGGGATTTCTAGGCGTTTTAGACTTCGCTCGGATGCGCCATTCTTTCTTCTCGAAGCACTCGTGAATGTACACTGACAACCCCACAGTCAGGAAGAATTGCCCTGGATCGAGGACGTATCCCAATTTGCTGAATCGGGTTACCCGCAAATCCTCATCCTCGCCGTGTCAGTCCTGTGGACCGCCATCGGTCTCTTCCGACGCCGGGCAAAACCATCGTCACCCGAGTATCGCGCAGCTGCCATCAAGTGGCCCTGGGAGCTATGCGCCCAGCTTTCCCGTGCCTCAGCACTTATCTTCCTTGCTCTTGCCGGAGCCGGGGGGCAAACGCCGCCCCTGAACGTCCTTCTTGTTGGCTACGCCTTCTTGATCGGTTTGCTGAGGCTCATCAACGACCTGCACTGGCGACATATCGCGCTACATCAGGTCAATCTCGTCTTGTCGACCGAGCTTCTCGTCCTAACCGCTTCATCTGCACTTCCATGCATCAAGGCTAACGCCGAGTGCGCAATTGCCACGCCTGTGAGGGGAGGCCTTGCCAGTCTGGCCATCGCTGCCGTCATCGCCATTACCACCCCGAGAGAATGGGTGCCGCCGGCGCTCAAGTACGATGTCCCCGAAGGTTATGAGAACAACGAGCCAGCCCCCGAGGAGACTTGCAGTTGGGCCAACTATTACATGACGTTTGAATGGCTTACTCCCTTGATATGGAAAGGCACCCGCAGCGACATCACCGTGGATGATCTTCCCCGACTACCTTGGTACGACGAGCCGCTTCTTTTGCTTGACAAGATCAAGAAAGCTCGTCTCAGGGGAAAGACCACAACATGGACGCTCTTCTTCTTTCTGCGAAGCGAGCTGGCTCTCATGTCAGGCTACATCAGTATGGCGTATGCTGCCGAGCTCATTTCTCCCTACGCCCTGTACCAGCTGCTCTCTTACCTCGCCGACCCCCAAGGTGCCATTATCCGCCCTTGGGTCTGGCTTTTGCTCATGTTCTGCGGACCTCTCTCCCGATCTGTCCTGTTCCAACAGTATGTTTTCACATCCACTCGTCTGGTTGTGCGTCTCAGATCTGCCTTGACTCAAGAGCTTTACCACCGCGCAATATCTTCCATGGAACTCGAGGAGGATATCTTCGCACCAAAGGGAGACAAGGAAACGAAGAAAGGGGGAGGAGAAACACGGCGATCAACTCCTGCAGGCCGCCTAGCGAATTTGATGGCCGCAGATGTACAAGCTATCTTCGGTGCGCGAGATATTATCATGGTATCGATGGGTGTCTCGACGGGGACTATAATCGGATTCGTGGGACTCTACAAAATGTTAGGGTGGCCCGCACTTGTCGGCTCAGCCATTCTTTTGTTCGCCGCACCCATGACTGTCGTCGTTGCCCGACTAATGGCTCTGGCCACAAGGAAAGCTAGGAGGGCCCAAGACTCCCGAATTTCCCTAGTCTCCGAATATTTGGCGTCGATTCGAGCTGTCAAATACTTTGCATGGGAAGATGCCATCATCAAGACGATCGAAGAAACACGAGCAAACGAACAGCGTGATCTGTGGCGCGTCTCGCTAATCTACGTCACTCTTAATCAGATCACTGCCCTCATGCCCTACATTGCAATGATCACGATGTTCACGCTTTACGTTGGAGTGCTTGGCCAACCCCTGACGGCGGCCACTGCTTTCACGACAACTTACCTCGTCAAGACTATCCGCCGCAATGTCACGCAACTAGGATTCTTGTCGAGGAACATTACGAACGCCATGATCGCCGTCGGTCGTCTCGATAAGTACTTCGAGACGACTTCGCCGGTAGAGGAGTATCCGGAGGGAATACTCCAGGTTAAGGACGCGACATTCAGGAGGCATAAGACTGCTAACTTCCTTCTCAAGAACATCTCTATCGATTTTGCCGAAGGCGGTCTCAACGTTGTTTCTGGTGTAAGCGGAAGTGGCAAGACGACATTGCTTTTAGCCATCCTGGGAGAGACCGTCAAAGAGAGCGGTTCAATCACCCGGCCGAAGGACGTCGCATTCGCATCTCAAACCTCATGGTTGCAGAACGACACGATCAAGGAGAACGTTCTCTTCAACAGTACCTACGAGAAAGTGCGATACGACAACGTCATAAACGCTTGCTGCTTGCCGGTGGATCTGAGGGAAATGGAACACGGAGAGCAGACTATTGTCGGCGAGAACGGATCCTCGCTATCCGGAGGCCAAAAAGCACGTGTGGCTTTGGCCAGAGCGCTCTACTCCAAGGCGCCACTACTCCTCCTCGACGACGTCTTTTCGGCTCTGGACGCGAAGACTTCGGCTTTGCTCTGGGAACGCTGTTTCTGCTCTGACTTGCTCAAGGGACGGACTGTGGTGTTGGTGGCTCAGCAACCCTGGGTCGCGGAGCAAGCTGACGTAGCTCTCACCCTCGAGGACGGTGAGATCAAGAACGTGGAGCAGAACCTTGGGGTTGTTAGACACCCTGTGGCCGTCGCGAAAGATATTCAGGTCGAGGAGGGCACTTCCGACTCATCTGACACCGAGGTCGAGACACGAACCGATCCCCTGAACGACAGAAGCAAGGTCGCCGAAGACAAGGGAACAAAGGACGTGGTCGCCCAAGAGATGAAGATTAGCGGCAAGAGTGGTCGTCTCATGTGTAAGTGATCTGAAATTGGTTCAGGACGAGTAAGCTGACGATGTCACAGTCTTCAAGTACATGATCTACTTCGGTGGCCCGTGGTATGCCCTTTTCTGCCTATTTATGATGCTGTTGTCACAAATTGTAGTCATGGCAGGATCGCTGTGGCTTTCCGTCTGGGTCGAAGCCTATAGCAGTGATGTTGCCGTCGACATCGCCTTTTACCTCGGCATCTACGCCGCCATTACTGTAGCCGAATCCGTCATCTACGCAGGAGTCTTCCTGGTCTTCGAGAATGGCGCATGGCATGCCGCTCGCAAGCTGCACAACGACTTCATCCGCGCCGTAATGCGCGTGTCTCTCTCCTGGTACAAGAAGACTCCTGTCGGTCGCATCATCAACCGTTTCTCCAGCGACATGTCGTCTCTCGACTTGACCGTCAGCCCCCAACTCCGCGCCTTCCTTGAAAGTAGCATGGCGTTGGTCATCAGGATCTTCGCCATCAGTTCCATTCTCCCTGTCTTCATGGTGCCAGCTGCCGTCACATGTTTCCTTGGCATCGTTATCGGCGAGATGTACACTCGCACCGCGGTAACAATCAAGCGTCTCGTCGCATCGGCGCAATCACCTATTTTCACGCAATTCGCCGACACTTTGGCTGGTCTGGCGGTCATTCGTGCCAGGAGTGGCATGTCTGAACAGTTCAGCCACACCTTGGCCGACAAGCTGCGCGTGTGGTCACGCGCGGCGGAGGCCAACTTCAATTGCAACCGTTGGGTAGCTATGCGCGTCGACGTCGTCACTGCTTTTGTTGGATTATGCGCCGGCATCATCGCCGTATCCAAGGCTGGCATCGTTGCTGCTGGTCTTGTGGGCTTCTCACTCAACAATGCAACAGGCTTGAGCCAGACGATACTGCAGCTGGTGCGCAGTATGAACGATCTCGAGATTGAGCTGCAAAGTGTGAGTTTCCTCTTGCGATAGACACGATCATCTACTAACAATTACTAGTTTGATCGCATCAAGGAATACGCTTCTCTCGAGCCTGAAGAGAAGTCGGATGAGTCGTTCCCTGAAGAGGGCGAGTACACCGACGAGCCCGCGCACACTATCCCGAAGAACTGGCCGGCTACGGGCGAGATCGAGTTCCGCAACGTCACGATTCGATACGACGAGAACGGGCCGGACATCCTCACGGATGTCAACCTCAAGTTCAAGGCAGGGGAGAGAGTCGCTATCATCGGCCGCACCGGCAGCGGCAAATCTACCGTACGTCACTTTGACCGTCCCATGCACTGAAAAGGCTTTACTGACGATCACTGCAGCTTGTACTTTCTCTTTTACGCTTTACACACATAGTATCTGGCCAGATCCTCTACGACGGCATAGACATCACCAAGATCCCCCGTCGCCGTCTCCGTGAGGCCCTGACCATCATTCCTCAAGAAGCAGTCCTGTTCAACGGTACACTGCGCTCCAACCTCGACCCAACCGGCAAGATCTCCCCTCCAGTCCTCGAAAGGGCCCTCGAATCCTGCCAGGGCATTGCCTCCTTCCAATACCACTCCGAATCAGACACGGACGATGTCGTCACTTCTCCCGATACGTCCGCCCTCGCGCTCTCGACGACGGTGAACGCAAAAGGAGAGAACTTCTCCCACGGACAACGGCAGGTCCTCTCACTCTGCCGTGCGTTGGTGAGGGGCAGCAGGTTGATGCTACTCGACGAGGCGACCGCGAGCATGGATTACGAGACGGACCGCGGGATCCAGGCTGTGTTGAGGAGAGAGGTTGACCAGGACCGCACGCTCGTGACGATTGCGCATCGGCTGAGAACCATTGCTGATTACGATACCGTTGTCGTCATGGGGGCTGGAAGGGTTGTTGAGGCGGGCCGCCCCGGGGAGTTATATAGACGCAAGGATGTGTTTTATGATATGGTATATCACAGTGGCGAGAAAGACGACTTGGAGACGCTTTTTGCGGCGGCGAGGGAGTGAAAAGCTTTTGAGCGTGGGACGCATTATCTATTGATAGACTGTTATGATGATGAGCGATAGAGAGGGCGCGTAGAGGGCTTGCCTTTCAGCATAGTCTGGTAATTGGAGACAATTAAAGATACTATGATCAGGATGCTTCTTGAACGTGATGTCGCTATGGACTTGGTCATCCTGAATCGCCTTAGCCGGTATTGAGCATAACCTCGGAACTGTCGGATAAGTGGGAAGTTCCACTAGCTATAATATAGATTCTATTTCAGAATACCCCTCATATCCACCTATAAGGTGGAGGTATCTCGATCTTTAAGAAGAAGGAAACTTAGTAGTAGTATTAAAATTTTACTATTTATTATTTAACTTTATTATTCTAATAATTAATAGTCTAATTAATATAAATATTATTAAAGCTATTATAAAGTAGTAGAGTATATTTATAGACCTCCTCTATTCTTAAATAAACCTCTTGAGTAATACTAATATATTTATCTCTCTTTATTATTATTTTCTATTAAATACTCTGATTTAAACTATTAAAACTAAAGCTGTTATTATAATAACTTTATTTAATATATTATTTATACTTATACTAAATAAACTTAAGGATTAGGTTTTATAGTAGTAATAAAAACGATGCGTGTTTATTTCTTATAATATACTATATTATATTATTAAAAAGAAGAATATTAAGTAAAGACTATAAAAGAATTATATATAAAAGCTTATAATTAAGAAGCTTACTTTATTACGCTTCTTTAAGAAATAAAACATATATTAGAATGCTATCTCAATTATTAAAAAAACTTCGTTTTATTCTACGAGTTTTAATATGAAGAATAGAACATTAAAAAGAAATACATTCCAAGAAAATACGAAGATATAAGAGAACTTTCAAGCTATAATTAAATCTAATTATATAAAAATATTATTTAACCATTATAAATAACTTTCTAATTTAAATACATAAAGTTAGAAAGAAGATAGTTATAACTTATATATAGAGAATAAATAAACTCTTGATTAATATTTAATAAGTCATATAATTAAATAGAAACTTAACAGATTATTAATATAAAAGAGCTAAAGAAGTAATACTAGAAATAGGAACATAATATTTATAAATTATATAAATACTTTCTTAGTACTTCTATTACTTATTCATAGTTTAATAGCTTTATTAAAGTATTGAAGTATATCTTACTGAAGAATTAAATATTTATTTATATAATAGTAGTTTAGAATAAACCAAAGAAGAGCTTAATTAATTTGAAATAAGTTACTAATACTATAAGGAAATGAACTAATAGATTTTCAAAAGGAATATCCTTAGAAAAGCAGAAAAGAAATATTATAAAAAAAGCAAAGAATTATATTAAAAGAGAGTTATTCTTAGTAATATATGTTGGTTTCACACAAAAGCCTAGTACCAGAAGGTAGGGTATAAAGCAGAACTTAAAAACAGTAGTGATATTAATAATACATAAGGAAAAGAAGGTATCTAGAAGGGTGGCCAGCAAAAGAAGGATCGATATAGTAGACTGATGAGGTAGGTCACGTGTCTAACGTCACGTAACTACCATATCAGGTAACTGAGGTCACATAACTACCAATAGTCGGATCCCGTTCGTGCCCGCTAGGCCACAGGCCCAACACTTAGGTCGGGTGCGGCTAGGCGAATATTCCAATACTAGCAGCTTTTCTTTTATGTCAGGGTTCACCCATTACGCTCATCTAAAATCAAATAACTTATTTTAAGGCCATTTTTAGCCTCAAATCAAATCAAAAAGATAGCCATACTTAGCTATATCTATATCCTCTAAATAGCCACAATTTAGCTCAAATAGCCACAAATTCCATTCCTCCAGAGTGGCAGCAACTGCCCACAATTGTCACTCTATTCCTTCCGCCATTTAGGTCACCCATCACTCTATATAAATCATTAGTTTATTCCTATCGATTAGCTGGCATAGGGCGCTATTTAGCAATACCTTTCTAAACGCATTAGCGGGGTTATCTTTACTATTCAGTTAGTGAATCTTAGAGAGCTCGCGACGCTTATGTAACTAACGTAGAGCCATAATATCAATTATAAGTCGTTTTTCCTTTATAGTGCCAAGCTTCACTAAATACTTATATAGAGAGTATAAATTAGTATGCATCACTATGGGAATAGAGTCAGCAATACCTAGCTTAGTAGTAACTTAGCGGAGAGTCAATATAATTGCAAAAGCTAAGTTAGCACTAGCAGCTATAGCATAGATCTCAGAGGCTAGCACGCTGCGGGTAACGCGCTTGCACTTAGTTAAACTATAATAGATAATATTGCTATAAATTATGAAAGTAGTATTATTTGTTATTATTTTATTAGCTAATATAACAATATAGCCTAACTATAAAATAAGGTTCTTATTATTCACAAAAGACCTATCTATAAATATAAAGAGTTTTATAGTAGGTAGGGAAAATATAATAAAGATTAGGCCGCAATGAAGGTTATTACTAAGCCATTTAAGGCGCTTATTAAGGGCAGCAATATCCTTATTATTAGGGTCCTAGTATTCAGTAGCTATAGATAGATTAAAATAAGCCTTAGGTTAGTAAATAGAGGCAATATACGCCCCTCTAGCGCGCTGCTCGATATACTTCTACTTAGCTAAAATTTTATGCACTAACTCAATCTTAGTATCTTAGCCCTTCTGCTAAAGAATAATAGCTCCCTTAGCGGTTAAGGAGATAGTTCTACTATTAAAGGTGATAGGGGTCTAAATAGTGAGATTTTCCTTAGGTTTAGCTATTAAATTAACCTTCTAAAGCTCTTCTTCTTTAATAGTAGAAAAGGCTACTATACTAAGGCTAATTATATTATCTATCTATATCCCAATAATCGCAAAGTGAGGGCTTGAGGTATTAGTAATAAGGAGGTATAGTCTAAAGGCTAAGCCAGTTATTTATAACTTTTCATAACAATAAGTATTATAAGTAGCCTACTAATAGGTACTAGCTTTAGCAATACTATATAGGGGTTTAATAACCTTTATAATAGTGCTGGGAGGGTATTAATTATAAATTTAATTAGGAAGATGGGCGTAAATATCTCACGTAAGGGTTTTTTACAATTAGATATATACTTAGGTAATATTCCTAATCCAAATCAAATAGTCGGGGAGGGAGGGAGCAATAACAAGAAGAAGGCAAATACTACAGCGCTAAATCGTCAGCAATTAGGTTAAAATCCCATACTTATCAGCATTATTTACGCCTCAAATAATAAGGCGAGACTTTTCAAAGGGGGTCATTATCTTATTCTTGATTTTATTAACTATATAGAACCTAAAAAGGCGCCTATATTGCTTAGTTAGGTCGAAGACTTCAAAACAAAAGACCTCATAGTTAAGAAGAGCAGTAATCTCCTTTTCGCGGGATCTTAGAAAGAGGGGTCCATCAGCAATAAGTTTACCCAATTTATAGAGGGTTAGTAAGAGCTCCTAATTAGCCTTCTCTTTAGTAGAAATAAATATTATGGGGTTATCTACTTCTTGCTTAAATATGCCTAAGAACGCAAAATTAGCAGCAATTAAGGTCTTTCTAGGTCTTCCTCTACGCCAGGGCGGAGGAGTGGGGTCGGGGTTAGCGGGGGAATCATCTGGGGCAGTAGCTAGAGTAACAGCTAGAGTAATAGCAATAACGTCGGGGTCTTCTTCGGAGTTAGAGTTAACGTAGAAGGGCTTGACTGCAGTAGAGGGAAAGTCTCAGGCACTATAGGGTAGTTAAATAGTAACTATTTCACCTAAAATAGCAATTAAATAATAAGAGCCTTACTAACTATCCTTCTCACAATATACTCGAACAAGGGACTATAGTAGTAGTTAGACAACTTCATCAGTACTAGGCCTATTATAGGCGCCCAGCACGTCAGCAACCTTACATTTAGCATACTCTTTACGTAAGTCGTTCATAGCGGCGTTAATATCTTTAGCGCAGGCTATAACATCTCGCAAAGGGGTTAAATCATAGCTAATACATAGGTAGGCGCTAAAAACGAGAAGAGTCAGAACAAGGCTATTAGGGCCAGCAGTATCATTAATAGCCCTAATAGCTATCTAAAGAACTAAATTAAGTTTAGTGTGAGGTAGTTCCTATTAAATAATAGTAAAAGCTTATTAAAGAGAGCTATAATATCGCTCCATTTTACTAATCCTATAGTAAGCTTCAATAGGTATAACCTTAACTATAACAGCCATGGATTTAGCGTTGTTTTTAAAGACTTTAGCAGCAAAGTTCAAGCCAGCATTACTAACAATACAATCAAGGGGTCCTTAGTAAATATAAATCCAGCAGAAGCAGAGGGTTTCCCAGGTAGTTTTAGCAGATAGATCAGGTAGGAAGTAGGCAGCATTAAAGCCTATAGCAGTATTAATAACTTATAAAATAGCCTTTTTCTCAAGATATATAACATCACAAATAAATTCGTAATTAAAATAATAATTATCTTTTAGCAAAGATTTAAATCTCTAAGGGGCTCTAGCACTTAATTAATAGCATTCGCAGACTTTAGTTAACTACTTAATCGCTACTATTCAAACGGAATAACTAGCACGGATCAAAAGAGCTACTAACTTAGCAACAGATAGGTAGCCAAAACGGCAGTACAGACGACGAAGCTCAATATTAGTTAAATAACAGGTCAGAACCTCTTCATTATCTAACAAGAGCCAGGCATAGCCCCATTTACAGATAACTAAGGCAGCAATACTACCTTAAAACAGATAATTACAGAGGTTATCAAAATAGATACCCATTCAATCCATATCGCTCAAACACAACAGAAAAGAGGTATTCACAAGCACAACATAAAACACCATACTACCAAATACAGTATCAACTACAATAATACCAAAAGAGTCCTTAAACAGGCCATTTCCAAAGCATACTCTCGCTTAGCTAGCATTCACCATATTAACTAAAATCAATAGTCAAATACACTGCAAAGCAACAATTTACTATTAGCCAGGAGTAGATACGCTAGCTACGCCCAAATCCAGCATAATACCCTAGAAAACTTCCTTAGAATATCTACCATCAAGCGTGAACAGATAGCATAGAGTAGTACTAGAGGTACTAGGCAGAGCAAGCTAGGTAGAGAGCAGAGTAGAATAAAGTATTAGGTTAGCAGTAGGGTTAATACCCATAACTATATAGAAAGTAGCTTAATTTAGCAGTAATCTAACTAATTTATCGCTATTAATAGTAAAAGAGGTCACAGCAACAAAAGCAGTAAATTCGTGGAAACGAGAAGAAGAGTTCAAAAGCTCCAAATCCTGGGGATCCTGCTAGAAGAAGTGCTCAACCTCAGTATCAGTATCATCAGCATCAGGTTCATCATCACCCTCAAATTGGAGGAGGAAGGCGACAAAGTCGTCTTCAGTAACATTCTACAAGTGCTTAGCATACTTATTCCTAAAGTTATTATATTCCTTATCTCTTTCTTGCTTTAAGTACTTCCACAAGCGACACTCAGGCTTACAACATATCCAGCATTTTCATCCTTAGCAGCAGCTAAATAACTTAGGGCGAAACTATTAATTTAGCTAGTTTTAGCGGTATCTACCACTATTATTCTTATAAAAGTTACCTCAACTATATTAGAAGTATTAATTAGTATATATAGCGTTAGTAATAATAGGTGCAGCATCCTTTTATACTTTATCTATAGTGAATTAAGTAAGGCTCTAATTTATATAGGATACTATACTAATAACTAAACGAAGGGAATTATATAAATCTTAGAGGTTTAAAGGGTGCTAATATAGCGCAAGTTCGCACTCTCAAACTCCTTAGCAGGCGCTCTAAATCTTATAACAAAGTAGCCCATTGCTATTATATTCCTTACTAAAAGCTAGTTTAATAGTAGATAGGGTTTTAAACAGGATTTCGAGGTTTTTAGCAACAGATTTATTAGGATTTTTACGCATAAGGTTAAGCAATATTATATTATCCCAAAGGTCCTCATTAGCAATACAAAACTCTTCAGTTTCGAAGTACTCCTTTATCTAAGTAACTATCTTATAGTAGAGGAGCTAGGAGTAAACAGGGGCAATGTCCTAAAAGTAGTACTCTTAAGCATTGCCCTTTAATATAAGGGAAAACGCTTCAGCATACTATCATATATTCATACCAGCTTTAGCATAATAATCCTTAAAAACCAGCAATTTAGACTCCAAAACGTCTAACTTAGTACTACTATACTTAAGGTCATCATTATTATAGAACTTAGCGAGACTCTCAAGTTAATAGGAAGTAGGGGCGTTATTAGAAAGGGGCTAGTAGTTAGGAGGGAGCTAGCAGTAGTTATATAAAGTTCTATTATCTATAACATATATCTTATTTTAGAATACCTCTCACTACTTATAAGGAGGAAGCACCTCCACTTATACGTAGGAGAAGAACTTAGGAATAATATTAATATATAATTATCTATTCTTTAATCCTACTGTTCTAACAACTTCAGCACGGGGCGGTTTCGCATACTGTTGCCTAGTTATAGCGGGCCGCACTCTATGGCAACGCAGATGAAATTTTGTATTAATTCTAGTTTCAGTATATCTAGCCGCAGTTATTAGAGGGGAACATCTTCGCCTTATAGTAGTAGCATACGTGTTGGGGATGTGCTTATATGTGGGAAGATTCCTATATTGTCTATATAGCGTCACTAGTGACTGATATATACAGTACTCTTTAGTACATACTCCGGGTGGTGCCAACTGCTAGCAATGCGCAACTCAACTGGGGCATTAGTAAAAGAAGTAAGTCCGCAACGCTAGCACTTCTCCCGTCGAAATTTCATGCGTGTTTCGGAGTCTCTCTGCACCTCTCTCACTTTAGTATTATTCATACAGAATATCTGCCAAGCAGAGAAAATCTCTGGTGACATTGTTGATAGGTAACGATCCCACGAGATATATATTGCAAATACGATACACGGAATGCTGCCCGCTGACGCCTGTGAGAGATGAACCAGACTTTCCATAGAGACATTAATTCCAAAAACATTTTGCTGCTTCTAGTTCCCGAGGAATTGTGTTTTATTCCCAATTTCCTATCCATGCTCTGAAATATGTGGGAAATAGGTTGCGATTAAATAATTCACTTAAGCAACCACCACGGGGAAACCATAGATTCGAACCAGACACATGCGCTCCCAGCAGATTCACGTACGTTTCGCTAGGCATCTCATCTGCCATGTCTCAGCCATGGACGCAGTGTGTGTCTTACCATCCTTGTGGTAGTCGACAAATTTACGAAATACACCACGTACATACCCACCCGGGAGCCCATCACCATCATCATTATGTTCGATCAAGTGCGCAACGGCGGCCGCGGCGTCGTGGAGGCCGCCCTGCGGGGGGTCTCCTGCTGCCGGTGCGTCTCTGCCCAATGCAAATGGACTCCCGACGAGGAAGAATTCGTCCTCTGCACCGAAAGCACCAGTGAGTAACCCGTGGTCACCCCGTACTTCCTCCGCAGTTTCGCTAACGTTGATTCTTTGTAGCTGCGTCGAACAAGTGCCTCTGCTGCGCCGGCTTGGGCAACGGCAAGCCTTGTATTCTGGTAGGCCTTTTGTAATGATTTGGTGGTATTTTCTACTAATAACCAATAGGTACCTCGCAGGGTGATGGCTGCGGCTACTAAGTTAAAAACCTTCTTCGAGGAGGCTCGGGACGCTCCCAATATTCGGGCTTGGTACGAAGCCAACAAGGTATATCATCTAGGGATGGCAATTACCCGGCCCGCGGGCCCCCATGAGGGCCCGCCAAATGGGTAGGTAATTATGGGTAGTACCTGTGGGTAGTAGTAATTACCTATAGGTACCTATGAGTTAAGTGGGTTTGAGTAATGAGGCCTATGGGTATAGTGTGAATACTATACCTATAGGCTTAGGTAGCTTATAGGCTGAATTACCTATAGGTAGTAAGTGTTTTTTATTAGAAGTTATAGATATTATTTATAATAATTAGGCTAAATAGTAGGTATATTTTCTGCAATTAAAATAACTACTGCTATCTACCTAACTCTTTTATATTACTACTTATGCTTTAAACTACTTATTACTATAAACCTTGCTCGCCTTTAGATTAGCTTTAACTAGCTCTAAGTCCTTAGGTATAATAGTTACCTGTTTAGTGTGGATAGTAGTAAGATTAGTTACTAGATTAATTAGTTTAAAAAAAATCAAAAGTTTAGAGTATTATTTACTTTTAAAAACGCTAGAGAGCAGGCTCTCTACAGACTTCTGCAGAGCGCTAATAGCCGACTTTTCCTAGCGGATATTATTACTAATACTACTAATATTATAGTAGATCTCCTTAATAAGTCTTTAGAAGGGGAGCTTGGGGATAAAAAGATTAGTTGATTTCTAGTATATCTTAATTTTATGAAGAGCCTTAGCTAAAGAGGGTAAGTTAGTTTATAGTAATGATTTATAGTAATCTCAGCTGATTTACTACTAGGGCGCTAATAAGATTTCTTCTTAGCTTAGCTAGGAGCAAGAGACTGGCTAGGGAGGGACTTTTGGGTAGTCTTCTTGGTGACCTTAGTGGTGGTGGTCTTTTTGGCTGGGGTAGTCTTCTTGGCTGGAGTAGTCTTTCTAGCTAAAGAGCTATTAATCCTTGATTTAGTAGCCCTATGCTGTATTCTGATGCGAGTAGAAGATATAGCTGAAGTAGAGATTAGTATAGGTATTTATTAGAACTTAAGGAGGATAGATTATCCAAATATAGTGGTGGTAGTAATGTAGTAGTGGTAGTAGTGTAGTAGTGAAGTTAGAAAGTAGAGAAATAGCAGTATTATAATTATTGATGTTTTTTATTAATAAATTAAGCGGGAAGGAGCGAATAGGTTTGGCGTAAAAGCGTAAATAAAACTAATTATCAAGATTCTAAAATATATTATAAATCACCTAGGTATTATAAGAATATAGAAATAGGCTTATTAGATTGAGAGAATTTTCTACAGATATTAAGATAAAATATTTAAGGATGTTTATTTTTATTACTTTTTTAGGTGAGAGAGAAAGAAGGCGCAATAATCGACGCGGTATATATAGACTACGTATTGCATACTTAAATCTTTTTAGGGGTTCTTAAAGCTAGAAAACTTCTTTCTACATAACTACCTACTACTTTAACTACTACCATAAAAGTAAGTAAGATAATACTATATTTTTATTTAGATTATTACTAATATCTTATATTACTTAGGAAATAATATTAAAGAATGTCCTCATTAGGATATAACTGCGGTATATCCACTTGCTTATTTTTATAGTAATCTTTTATACTAATCTACTATAGGCTAATTGCTTAGGTCTAGTGCTAGAGTAAATCATAAAGCAGATTTAGATTATTCTGAGAATATAAATACTAAAAGGTCTTACTAGCAAATTAATAATATGAATGAGGCTTAAAAGTAGGTTAATTGCGCTAAGAAGGCTCTTAGGTAGCAAAAGGCCTGCAAACTTAAAGCCCTTAAGGCTTTAAGTAAGTGGACTAATGCTTCTATAGCTAAATGAGCTGAGCTAGAGGCTTAAGAGATCTAATAGATTGAGGCTTACTAGTAAGTATTTCTATTCTCTATCTATTTAGTAAATACTAATTTTCTTATAATATGTCTAAGGGAATATATCTAAGCTAGCTTCTTGCTAAGATAATAGGCTTAGCCTCCTCTAGCAACTATACTATTATAGCTAAAGATAGAGATAAGGCCTAGAAAAATATCTCCATAGATGAGATTAATGAGGATATCTAGATGAATCTGGATAATATTGAGGGTTTGCTTAATTTTGATGTTAGTATTGATGAGAAGATGCTAATTGTTAATATTGCTACGTAGTTTACTATCATTATTAATAGGCTGATCTGGGTATATAAATTACTATAAATAATTACTATAATTACTAATAAAGATAGGAAAACTATATCTGAGAATACTACTTCTTTTGTAATAATTAGGAAGTTATGCTAGAGAGACTTTACTTTAAGATTAAGTATTGTTTAGGTAATACTATATTTACTATAGCCATTATAAATTAGTATGGCTTAATTTAACCTAGCTATAACTACTTAGTAGCTAGTGATATCTTTACTAAGGAGGAGGTACTTCTTTAGTTTACTCTTGCTAAATACTAGTAGCTAACGCGCCTCTCTTAGAAGAAACAGAAATACTTAATTCTAAACTCTTTTACTAAGAAGATAAAGATTTAAGTAATATACTGTTTAGTAATTTTATATAGTTATATCAATTTAAATAGAAACTTTACTTTAATATATCGCCCTGCTCTTAAGATATATAGTATACTATATACTATAGCTAAGCGCTACTATAATCCCTCTTTTAAGCTATTAGTTAAGGCTATATTTACTGAGATTACTAGCTAGGTAGTTGAGAGAGGTATTTAGGAGCTTATAGGTTTATCTTAGCTTTAGGATAATCTTACTACTTTTAATAGAGTAGTTAACTTCCTATCTACAATAGATAGGTTATTGTTAGCTATTCTATAGCTAATTCCCTTCTTTCTTAAGCTTGAGATTGCTTAGAATAATACCCCCTATAACTAGCTTTAAGTTAGTGAGATAGCTTAGAAGCTTACTTATTAGCTTAACTTTTTACTTTAAGTAGATCTATAATAGTATTAGGAAGTAATTAATTATTAATTATTATAGTAATTATTTAAAGTAATCTATATAAACTAAACTAATATAGCGCTCTATACTCCTATTTTCTTTACTAATTCCTTAATTAAATCTATATCTTTTTTCTATAGGGTTATATACTTAATATAAATTGCATAGAGATTTATATCTATTGATATTAATATAACTATTGGTTTCACACGGGGTGGGTAACAGTACGCGCGCGTAGCCCTAATATGTATTGTTCGTATTGAAGCTATTCTGTAGTGCAAGTATGTGTCTAAGATACAAATAGCTACGTGGGCAGTAGTGTTATGCTATGTTAGGCCTGCGAATACAGTCACGTAACGTACACACATACATACAATATCATATCTCACAGAGTGCCCATCCTGCCACTCCATGAGTTACGGGGTTATTGCGACACTAGCAGTCTTTTCTTTTGAGGCTAGGCGCGCCGTAACCTATATAAAACGGTACAAACAAAGTTATTCACAGATCCCAAAACAATATAAACCAAATCCTTCGCAAGGCCTTCCTCTATACCTTCATCACTACCCTTAACAGCTATCATAAACCTCTATCCATACCTCTATCGCCACCTTTAATAGCATAGCTATCATCTTTAATAGTGAGAGGGATATTATTACTCTTATAGCCCTTCTCTTATCTTATAACCTATCCTTCCATTCAAATCGTCGCTATATTATTATTAATAAATCGCTTAAGAGATAGATTTAGGCTTCCTTTAGTAAAGGCATTAGCTAGGTTATTGTCTCTATTAATCCACCTTACCTCATATATCTCTCGTCGGTTATATAACTAATAAAATGCTATTATATCAATTATAAGGCGCTTCTCCTTTATAGTGCCGAGCTTCATAAGGCACTCATATAGCAAATATAAGTTAGTATAAATAATAGTAGGAATAGTAAGCTTCTTCAAGTATATAGTAATCTTTAATAGCGTAGTAGCAATAATATAGGCTAATTCTACGCTAGCTACTATACTATAGACCTTAGAGGCTAGAATACTTTATATAACCCTTTTGCACTTTATTAAACTAAAGTAGATAATATTACTAGTTACTATAAAGGTATCGTTATTATTAGCTATAGCCTTATTAGTAATAGCCACAATAAATCCAATCTATAAAGATAAGTTAGTATTATTAGCAAAAGACCTATCTATAAATACAAAGAGTTTCACTATAGCTAGGTCGATAGGCATAAAGGTTAGGCCTTAATTGAGGTTCTCCTTTTGCTATTTAAGGCGACAATTAAGGGCTTTTTCATCCTCTACAGTGGGATCTTAATGCTAGGCTATAGCAGAGAGATTAAAACAGGCCTCAGGTTAGTAGATAGAGGCGATATACGCCTCTCTTGCCCTTTGCTAGATATATTATTATTTTCATTTATTTAGAGATGCCTTCAGGTTAATTAGCTCGATTTTATACTCTTGCCCCTTTTAGCAAAGGGTAAGACTACTATCTTTGCCTAAAGTAATAATACTACTATTAAATATTAGTGGGGACTTATGGTCGATTCATTACTTCGCTTTAGTAGTAAAGTTAGCCTTTTTAAGCTCTATATCTTCTCATTAAGAGAACTTTAGTATAAATAGTCTGATAGTATTATTAGTTTATATACTAATAATACTAAAACAGCTATTTTTAGCCGTTAAAGAGATGAATAGGTATAAGTTAAAAGACGATTAGTCTATCTCAAGATTCTTCCTATAGTAATTACTATATATAGCCTACTAATAGGTACTAGCCTCTACAGTACTATATAACAGTTTAATAATCCTCATAGTGCGGTTTTTAGAGTATTTATTATAAATCTCCTTCAGCAGGTTTATAAAGATTAACCTATTAAGCTCTATTTATAATTAAATATATACTTACGTAATATCGTGGAGCTATAGTATATAGCCCTCTTTTATAAGTAATAGGGCGATAGCAAGAAGGAGTTACTAGCTAGCCCGCTATATTATAGGGGATTAAGTAAGTATAGAGGCTTTTTTATTACTATTATAGCCCTAAATAATAAGTCTCAACTTCTTATAGAGCTAATTAGTACCCTTACTCTTTATCTTATAGACTATATATAACTTAAAGATATAATACCAACTATAAGTCGTAGCATTATATAGGATAATTTCAAAAACACTACGCTTCTTAAGCGTAGTTATCTCTATAGTTAATAAGGCTAAAAGAGAGTCTCTAGATATTCTAATAATCCCATCTTTATATAGTTATATAACGAGGTTATAATCCATTCGCTCCTTTGCAATTAAAAACGTTATAATATTACTAATTTTATTAACAAGTACTTAGGCAGTAGTAGCTATAAAGGTAGCTATCGCAGGCCTCTATTCTACCATTTTATCCGCTACTTATATACTTCTATATAGTAGGCCTGCTAGCAATATTTCTTAGACTTATTCTTCCTTACGGGGGCGGCCTTGGCGGCGCGGGATTAGGCTTATAAATCCCTCTAGCGGCGGTATATCAGGACCTTTATTATTATCTAGTCCTATTATCTATTTAGTATTTAGGTCTAGTAGAGGCAGCGTAGCCTCATCAGCCCAGTACTATAGGCAGATAACTATTAATTAGAACGTCTAGGGCCTACGGGGTAGGTCGAGAGTATAGATCTCACTATTAATAGCGAGGAGTTAGTATAGCCCTTGCTAGCCCTTCTTTTCATAACAAACCTAGATAAGGGATAGTAGTAGTAGCTAAAGAATTAGCGCTATATCCAGGCCGTTATAGGCAGCGAGGGCATCAGTAACCTATTAGGAGGCCCAGTACTTCTAGAGGTCCTCTATCGCCCTCTATATAGCAGCAGCCCTTCACTAGATATCTAGAGACAGGGGCAAATCGTTATTAATTTAGGGGTAGGCGCTAAAACTAAGTAATATAAGCACCAGGCTATTAAGCCCTATAGTATTATTAATAGCCTTAATAGCTATTTAAAGAATAATCTTATAATCTATATTAAGTAGGTCTTTATAAATAATTATATATACCCTCTATAATATTATATAATATTACTTAACCTTACTAATAGAGTTATAGGCCTTAACTAGTACTTTAGTAGTAATTATTAAAAGCGCCTAAAGAGCGCTTTACTACTTAAATAACACGAAGTTAGTACTAGTATTAGTAATAGCAATATCTAGCAGCCCGAGGTAGATATAGATCTAGTATTATTTAAAGGCATTAAGTATCGCAGTTATAGATAAATTCTTTAGGAATTTAGCCGCATTAAATACAGTTATAGCGTTAATAATATAGAGTACTAGGCGCCCTTTGAGGTAGATAATATTAATAACTATAGCGTAGTTAAAGTTATAGTTATCTCTAATTATAAATTTAAATTAATTTAGCACCCCTATATTAAGTTAGTAACATTTATAAAACTTCATAAGATATTTAAGTAGGCGTAGTTTAACTTAGTAACTAGCTTACTAAAGGACTTTATAAAGTTAGTAGACTAATAAGTAGCTAAGATATTAATAAAGCCTTTATAATTTAGTCTCTATAAGGTTATTATAAGCTAAAACCTTCTCTATTTCAAATAATAGCTATAAGTAACCCCATTGATATATAATAGGCATAATAAAGTTACTTTATCATAAGTAGGTTTAAAGGTTATTAAAGTATAAATCTAACTTATCTATATCTACTAGATAGAGCAAGAAGGGGGTATTTATAAATACTATATAGAAGATCATATCCCTAAATAGCGTAGGGATAGTTATTATCCCTATTAAGCTAATAGCCCCTCCTAGCTTAAACCTTATACTTATTCCTTTTGCTATTATAGAGTTAATTATAATATTAGATATAATCCTCTTAAGTGCCTTAAATTAGCTCTTACCTACTATCAAAACTCCTACTACTCCCATATTAGAGATAATACCTCAGAAGGTTTCTACAGAGTATCTTTCTTTAAGCGTAAATAAATTGATAGGTATAGGCTTAGCTAATTCTTTAAATAGATCTAAATACATAATAGCGTAGTATGCTGCTTAATTAAGCAATAGCCTTAAGACAGTCTTTTAATCTATAGTAGGAACTGAATTAGTGCCTTAGCTACTATTTAGGTCTGCGAATTAGGTGAAGAACGTGTTATGCCACTCCTCTTTAGAGTCGCTATCATTATAATAGTCCCTGCCATCATTACGCAATTAGGAATATATTTTAATCTCCTTATCCTCATTATTATTTACTACTATATTATTAGTTATTTCTTCTATAGCCCCCTTATAGTAGGTTAGGATTTACTAGTAGGCTGCTTTTAACTTATTGAGGGCTTTTAAGTTACTTTACTATTATAAGTATACCTCCTCCTTCTCCTTCTATATATAGTTAGTTAAATAGCATCTAGGTTCTTTGTAAATATAGTATTTTATATCCTGTTACTATTATTTTAGGCTATCTTTGTTATCTCTTTGTGGCTTAGGCCTTCTGAATCTGCTGTTTTAACTCTTGCTATTATATTTGCGGTCTGTCTAGTATGAATTAGCGTGATATTAGCCCTATAGTAGTTAACTATTTATAAACGTTATTATACTACTAAAAGTAACCTTAAGTTGCTTATAGAGGCCTTTAAAGGTTTTTAATAGTTTTATAGTAGCTTATTCACACTCCTTAATCCCTTAGCAGCCTTAAAGGAGTTAATTGCATAGTATCTCGTCGCTTTAGTAGGCTTTACTAAGTGCTAGCTAAGTTAATGTGAGGGTATTGATTAGAATATCTAAGGCCTCTAATTTAGACCTTGAGGGATAGTCTGTTATGATTGAGATGAGGGTTATATTATTCTATATCGTTAGATAGGCTTAGGTAGACTCTTTAGTCTCAAATCGTCCCTTAAGCCTATTAATAATTTGGGTACTGTTTAGATGAGGCTGTAGGTAGCAAAAGCTCTCATAGTAGTATTTTAGCGCCCGTCCCTTAAGTATTATTAGGAAGGATACTAGAGTTTAGTCCTTTATAATACCTATTCTTTCATAAGTATCTTAAAAAGATCTATAGTTTCAGCTTAAGAATATCTATACCTTCGCCGCTATACTTTATCTCATTAGTATATATCTTTACTAGGTCTGCCATTTAGCGCGATAATAGGTTGCTATTTTCTTTTAGCTTTTAGCGGTCCTCTTGCAGCTCTTCTATAACCTCTCGCGGTTCTTCCGCAATAGGCTAACTTATTATTAGGGCTGGGCTAGTAGCTGCAGCTAATGCTCTTATTAGTATTGTAATATTGTTATTCCAGAAGTCGGTAATATTCCTACTAAACTGTTCCCTATCCCATTTTTTTATAAATATAGTACTCCTCTTAATCTACTTATTTACTTCCCTAGCGGTCCAGAAGTAGAAGTAATCTATAGTCGCAATATCATATATACAGCTTGTAATGCTCAATCTATCCTAGATAATATAAATACTATTATCTATTAGATACTAATAAATCTTCCTTATAGTTACTAGGCTTACTTTCTGGAAAAGCTCAATAGGTAAGCCTGCGAAGTCTACTATAAACTCTATCTATAGGTCTTTGCTAAAGAGTTTATTATACTTATAGGTCTCAATGCAGTATGGGATCTTAGTAGTTACTTACTTTATTATAGTATTTTTATTAAATCTCATATCTTAGCCCTAGTCCTCCTTATCTACTAGAGCCTTACTCTTTGCTAGTATTGGTGGTTCTATGATGAGCTTAATTAGCTGTTAGCCTAGCGGTATTAGCGATATTAATATTACTAAAGACCCCTTAGGAGTACTTATTTATAGCTATTTAAGTAGTAGTGGGGGTATTAGTATTAAGGGCTCTAGAGTCGCTATTATATATAAATGAGGCGTAGTTAATAATTTGAACGATTAATTAGGTGGTTGCATGCTGTTTCTTCTAGTAATTCTAGCTCTCCTCGCCCTTAGCGATAGGTATTAATAGGAGGTGGTAATAATAACAGGTAGTCCTTATGTAAAGTAGAGGCTTATAGTATATATAAGTTAACGTTGTTTTATTGTTATTTAATGTCTCTACTAGCTGGGTATTGCGTTATATAGTTAAATAATGCGCTATTTAAGGCTTAAGTTGTAGTTGTCTTATTTTTACTCTAACTCATATCTCTAGGTTAAATCGATATGCTCTTCTTCTTATAATATAAGGGTCTCGTGAGAGTTAATTATTGCGTGAAAGTTAACTATTAGGGTATTAGTAGACCCCTTTTATAGTTATCTTCCTACTTAAGGGTCTTATAGTGGTAATATTGATAATAATAGTGATATTAATAATGATAGTGACAGTTATATAATAGACGCAAGAATCGAATTAAGTCCTCCAAAGTAGTCAGCATATATATCTGACTACTTATAGTCCGTTAATTGATCTAGGTAGCACGAAAGGGCTACTAGTTATAATTATTGAATGGATCCAATATGCGAATTAATTATAGACTAGTAGAGCTTTCATCTCTTCAAGTAGTAACCTTACTAATCTGCGGTTTCATAGCGTAGCCGAAGTAGTATAATAGTGAAGTTAACTACTAATCAGTATTAGTTTCACACGGGGTAGGTAACAGTACGCGCGCGTAGCCCTAATACGTATTATTCGTATTGAAGCTATTCTGTAGTGCGAGTGTGTGTCTAAGATACAAATAGCTACGTGGGCAGTGGTATTATGTTATATTAGGCCTGCGAATACGGTCACGTGACGTACGCACGTACGTACAATATCGTATCTCGCAGAGTGCTCATTCTGCCACTCCATAAGTTACGGAGTTATTGCGACAATAACTCTTTAGTAGAAAGATTAAGGTATTTCTTATTTTTAAATATATTAATAACGAACTACTTATTAATTTTATACAGAGCTCCTATAGCTTATACTTAAAATGAAATCTAGTAGCGGGCTTCAAGGCGGAGACTAAGTATTATTTCTTAAACTACTCTTGAGAATATATATTGAGGTATTAAAGTGAAGTTCCTATATGTTTAGTAATAGCAAAAGAAAAATTAGTTATACTAATTAACGTATTACTAGGTCTCTATCTGCGAACTTTTTAGTGTTTTGTAATATGAACTAGCTTTCTTTCAGCTGTTTTTAGCTGCTGTTTCTTAAATGCCTATAGTAGTAAACTAGTATCTATTCTTCTAGTAACTTTTATTATAAGATTTTGCTTGAGGGGTAGTACGTTAGGCTTAGATTGACTACTAAGATCAAGGCTATGCTAGCTGCTGAGATCTAGGCTGTGCTAGCTGCCTTGGGGAAGATTTTTTATACTTATATAACTTGTAGTCCCTTGTGGAGTTTTAGGAACCTCTCCCAATAGCTGCGTTTGGGGCTTATTTTAATTATCTCCTCTTTTCAATAAGGGGCTCTAAATTAGTAGTAAATAGCTTCCTATACTTAATGGAGAGCTCTATAAGATATAGGGCTAGTTAAAAAGCGAGGTATTAAAAGATAAAATATAAAAGTAGAAGAAAACAAGGTTCAGGTATTTAAAATCTAACTGGATTTATAATGAAAAACTCTAAAATGCTACTTGTATAATTAATTATATTTTATTTTATATTTATAATAGTTTTATAGTAATTAAAATATTTTCCTTCTATATTCTTAGCTACTCTACTATAAATACTAGTACGTTCTCGTAGGATAGACTCTTTTGGGTTAGACGTTTTTGGATTAGATACCTCTAAACTACTACATGATACTACTTAGTAACTTATAATAATTTATTCCCCTTCTACTAGCTTATAGCTATAATTATAAATTATTATCTTTATTATTAAAATACTCAGCTATTTATTATATTCTAAAAAACTCTATTATAGTATCTTGAAAAGGTTCTACTTAAAAATATCTCTATAGTTAATATCTACTAAATTAATGCGGAAAGAAATAGTAAAATTATTTTAGACTCTCTCTTATAGGGCTCCTCATTAGGCGTAGTTTAACGAAGGCTATAATTCAATATTAGGAGAGCTAAAGTTACTCTACAAATATTATTAGTCTATTACTTATTTAGGAATTAAGAGATCTAATATAAGTACTATATAATAATATCTTAGCTTAAAGGTATATCTTTATATTTAGTATAGTGGAGGTAGTATAATACCTATAAGCTATTAAAAGTCTTTATAGTAATTATTTATAGTAATTAATATTTAGGAGGCTTATAATATAGCTACTTTAGATTAGTAAGTATTAGTATACTTTGTTGTTAGCGCCAATCTCTCTCTTAAATCTGTTATAAATACTGCCTTCAAAACTCTTTTGTTTATATCTTAATCCTCTTTACTACTTATTATCTTAATAAACCCTCTGGAAATAGGTAGCTAAAGAAGCTCTATAGATATAATAAACTGCTTTTTAGTTAATTCCTCCTAGTAGCTATATCTCTCTGATAGTCAATATCTGGAGTACTTCTGGCTTTAAAATACTCTCTAGTTAGTATTATTTGCTATTTTATTAATTAGTAATATAGGTTATACTAAGTCCTCCTTAGTACTATTAATATAAATAATAGATATATAGTAATTAAGTACGTAAGAGCTTTAGTAAATCTTATTAAAGAAATATACTAAAGGATATAAAACAAATTAACTTTTAGACTATATTAGTAGATAATATAATGTTGCGATGCGGCACCACAGCACTGGCAGCCCTGCGTGGCTGTGGTGGCGTGCAGTGTGACTACACGCTTACATAAGCCACTCTGCTGCCTATTTTACTGCGCCTCGCGCGCAACTATCTCTAAATAAGATAGTTACTTTCTATAACTCGCCCTTACCCCTACCTGCAGGCTTATAATAGTTATAAGCCTAGCTACTCTACTTATAAATACTCTTTTTAATCTCTCTAAGCCTAGGGAAGGGTGAGCGGCTTTTCTCCTAAAGAACCTTTTAACCTCTCTTAACTAATTCTCTATATCTTTATTTGATAACCCTTCTAAACCTCCCGCTATTTTGTAAACCCCATGATACTCTTGCTATATCTACTTTCTCTATAGAGGCGAAGCTCTAAAGCCCGGCTAACTGGCCTTGCTAGTATCTAAACCTATATACCTCCGCGTAGTCTGAAGGTATCTAGAAGTTTATTAATCCTAATAGACTAGACTTTAGTAAGCCCTTAGATGCTCTTAAGCGTACTCTAACTATTCAGGAGTTTATTACTAAGCGTGAGGTGTACCTTTAGGTTTAGTACTAAGTAGACCTCGCTAAGTATGAGGTATCTAGTAAGGCTTCTACTACCTCTATTATTAAAGGAGGCTCTTAGATGATTCTAATTATAGAGAGCTATAATAATATTAAGCCCTCTACCTCTTAATAACTTTAGGAGAGCTCTTAAAAAGCCCCCCTTATTATTACTCTAGGAGGTGGGGCGCTTATAAGGCTGACTCTACTAGACCCTATAATATAAGCTAATATCTAAGAGGAGTAGAGTAATGCTCTTAAATTTTATTCTACTAATAGTATAATTCTCACCTCGTAGGTTATATTATACTAAGCCCTTTAGGGGGTTATTTTCTAAATAGTTAACTCAACCTACCTTAAGAGCGTGGGGATTAAGCTAAATACCTTAGATAAGTTTTAGCTAAACCTTTAGAACCTTATTTACTATCTTAAGTAGTATCTAAGCTGCTCTAATAAGGGTATTAAGGAATAAGTATACTATAATTACAAGGAGATTCTAAAGCGTGCTAAGTATATAATGAGGCTATTTAAGTAGTTTAAGGAGTAGTACTATCTCTATAGTTTTATTAAGAGTTAGTAAATCCCTGAGGCGTAGGGGAGTTATAGTAAGCGCTTATTCTTCAAAGCTATCTGCTACTATATTGCTCCCACTTAGGCCTAATATTAGTTAGACCTTATTATATAAGTAGATGAGATTAGTATACTAAGTTTTACGCTTAAGTAGCTTAGTATTATCCTCTCTACTAAGATCTACAGTAAACTAGCTAATACCCCAAGCTATAGTAGGAGCTATAGTAAGGCTCTAGGTATATATATAACTCTTGCGGGCTGCTCTAATAATTAGGACCTACTTAAGTCCGCTCCTATTATTACCTCCTCCTTTTTTATAGGCTTACTAAGTAAGATGCCTGCTTATCCTTATAGGTGCTACTACTACTAGTCTCTATACTATTACTTATATATTTAGTAAGCCTTTATAAATACTCTAATAGAATAATCTAAAGACTATAAGATAGCTAAGGATGAGGCTTAGCGTATATAGGAGATAGTAATATCTCCTTAGTAGGCTTATCTCTATACTAGTCTCTAGAAGGTGGAGTAGATTATAAAGGAGTCTTAAAGGACTAGATAGCTCCCCTCTAACTGAGGTGGGCGTAGCAGTTAAGCTAAGTGCGGCGGATGTAGCAGCTCTAACTCTAGAGGCTAGCTACCTAGTAATATCTCCTATTATATTATTAATTATAGCCTATTACTAGATGAGGGTAAAATAGTAGAAACCTATTTAGCTATATTTATCTTCTTTAAAGGCCCCTATATTCTCTGTTAGAGTATTATTTTTAATAACTATAGTACTCTTTATATTATTAATAATAAGAGGAAGCTAATAGCTAGGTCCTTTATTTGCTCTCGTAATAATAAGGTAATTAAGGTTAGTAGTATAAGTATGCCTATTTTCAGTAGAGGCACCTAGTATATCCTAGATATTATTAAGAATACTACTATAGGCTAGAAGAGCGCTCTAATATTAAATAATATGACTATTATTAAGAATATATATACTAATGTTATATCTGAGGCGCTCCTCTATAAAGCTAGTATCTAGTATAGTAGCTATAATTATACTTTATAGCATGAGAAGCCTAATAAATCCACTTATATTAAGCAGCTTATTTAAAAGAGCAACTTGGTATTCTTTTAATATAACTCTATCTCTGCTTACTTGCCTTATCCCAAGATCCCTATAAGCTCTACTGGTATTATAGCCCTATCTAATAATAAGAGGCCTGTGCAGCTATTATATAACTGCGCAGCTAAAAGAACTAATAACGCTCATATTTAGTATCTTCGCTCTAGACACCTAGGTTAGGCTGCTCTTAAGCGCCTAGTCTATAATATTAGGGGGGTATAAATTAAGACCCCCTTATATATCCAATATAAATACTATGCTTAAGTATATACTACTTAGGTTATCTTGCGCAGCCTATTAGAAAGCAAAGCCCCCTAGCCCTACTATAGGATAGCATAGGATCTTTTTAATTACTAGAAGCTTAGTAGACTATACGCCTAGATGCTCCTAATTAAGGATAAGTATAGCAGAAAGCTCTTTAGGATCCCTTTGGTCTCTAAAGAGCATAATGAGGTATTTAGAGCACTACTCACATTTAAATATTAAGTGCAAAGATAAAGAGGCCTAAATATCTATAAAATTCATTACAATATTAAGCGCGCCGTAATCGCTATCCTAGGCTTCACGCGCTATAAACAATAGATAGTAGAATAAAGCATTAAAATAGAACTCCTACTAGTAAACATAAAGGAGCCTATAGGAGGAAGTAAGCGCGCAGGTAGCGAGGTTATTCTAAAAGCCCTAGCTATATTAAAAGGAGCTTACCTACTGATCTACCTTATATTAGAGGCCTAGGGAGTATCTATGTTCATATATAATATTAGCCTGCGCGCTGCAAATAACTCGTAAAGCCCTATTTAAAAGAAACTTAAGTAGTTTTAATAATACTTCTAATAGTGGCAGCTAGACCTTGCGCTTTTAATATACTAGGACCTTCGCTCATATTAGGGAGGGCTCTATGCCTATAGCTATAGAGCTTACTCGCTAGAGCGATTATGAGAGAGAGGCGTTAGGAGATGCTATTATAAGGTTAACTCTAGGGCTTATTTTAGATACCTCATAGGATATATGCCTAAAATATATAACCTCTATAGGATCTAGGTTCTTACGCTTAACTGGGTTATTATTATGTATAATATATGCTTTAGTAAGATGAAATTCTACTCCCTAGATGATGAGGTAGACGCCCTAGACGTCTGAAGTGCTTAGGAAATTGTTAATGAGGTTGAAATACCTATTAAATTAGTTAATGTGGTCCTCGAGACCTTGGGGGTACTTAATGAAGCGACTAGTAACCTTATAATAAATAATACCCCTAGAGAGCTATTTAGGCCCTCTATACTAGCTGCTTCCCTTCTAGAAGCGCCTCACGCTACTGCTGTAAAGCTATAAGGCCTGCTAGCTAATATATAGAGAGGGTTACTAATACCTAAATAATCTCTTAAACCTAATAGTATGCTGAGAATAGGATTAGGTATTAGGATAATTATATCTCCCCCCCCCATAGCTATAGGTATGCTTAAAGCAGCCTAGCTATTTATTTCAAACGCTTAGGAACTAGCTACCTAAGCGCCTAGCGAGTATAGCTTAATAAATACTAGAAGAGCTTCCCCCTTAATAGCTAAAATAATACTTACCTATTATTTATATTAATAATAAGACTATAGGCTCCCTACTTAATGGAGCACTTAAGAGAGACGTCTAAGAGCCTTTATAACTATATATCTAGAAGATAGCTTAAGCTTACTAGATAATAACTACTAGTAAGCCTTTTTTATAACCTTTCTGCTTAATTAATAGGAAGCTATTACTAAAAGCACTCTTAGCTATAAGACTCTCTACTCCATAGTTTCTATGCGTCTCCAGAATAGCTAAGAGACGCGCCCTAGCGCTAAGTAGAAAACTATATACTGTATAGAGGACCTAATAAAGCCCCTAAGTAAATACGTTAAGGTTAATAAGCTTAAGGAGCTACAATGAGGTATATTCTAAGCTACTATAAAGAAGGAGATTACTAAACTCACTATAATAGGTACCTAGTATATTATGAATTAAGCTAAGGCATATTTAACCCCTCTACTATTAAAGTAGGTATACTCCTATAAGTTCCATAGTAATCGCCTTAACTCCTATAACGTGTAAATCTGTATGAGAGGAGATATATAAAATACCTCCTCTCTTAGTTCTACCTATACTACTACGCTTATAGCGTAAAGCTTGCGCGTAGTAATAGTAATTACAGCCTAGTTTACCTATAAAATCCTATAATATAATATTATAAATGCCTTCTTAAATATAGATATTAACCTAAAGAGAGAGCTAGTTACTTATTACCTCCTAGATAGCTTTAAATAATAAGGGAAGCTTATTAAGCTTAATAAAGCCCTATATAGCCTCAAGGACGCACCCCTCCTATAGTATAAGGAGTTTTCTTCAACCCTATATAAGCTTAGGCTCTCCCTATATAACAAAGAGCCCTACTTATTTCAAAATAAGTATTGCAGAGTCCTTATCCTATTCTATATTAATAACTTCCTTATCCTTTTTCACTATAACTATAAGAAATAAGCTTAAGAGCTTATTAAAGCTATTAAGAAGTTATATAAAATTTGCAAACTAGGCCCTATTAAATAGTATCTCAGGCTGCGTATTATATATAACTAAGTAGCTAAAAGGATTTATTTAGTCTATAATTAGTATATCTATACTATTACTAAGTACTTCAAACTGTGTAGTAGTATTTACCTCGCTACTCTACTACTTTTTATTAAACTCACTAAAAATAAAGGTAAGGCTATATTTATATAAGTTAAAAAGTACTAGTTACTTATTAAAAGTATCCTATATACTGTAATAATAGTATAGATAGATATAGCCTTCGCTATAGCCTAACCTTCCCGCTTCCTTATAAATCTAAGCGTATAGCACTTCGCTATAGCGAGGCAGTATATCTAATATCTCTATGCTACTTACTACCTCACGATTTACTATCGTAGCTCCAGGGGTAATACAAAGGAGACTCTACTACTTATTACTAGTAATACCTCTTTTACTAATAATAATAAGACTTGCAGATCCTCCCAGAGCTTTATAATAATACTTTTTAGAGGCGTAATTTAATACAAAGTAGCTCGCTAAGTAACTATAATAATATCTATAATAGAAGCAGAGCTCCTAAGTCTTAAATATATAGCTAAAGAGACTATAGTACTTTAGAGGCTATATTATAATATTGCTCTAGAACTTGGGGACGTGTAGAAGGTCTATTATAATAATTAGTAAACTATCTAACTAGTAGTTAGAGAGGGAGAGAGAATATTAACCTATCTATAGTATATTAATATCTAAAACATATAGCTTCGCTAGAAATATATAAAGGGCACCTTTAAGGTGGTGTATATATCTATAGACTAGATACTAGTAGATAGACTTACTAAGAACCTCTCCCAGGCAAAATTTAAATGCTTCTAAGCGCTACTAAACCTCATAGACGCTTAGCATATTATTACCTAGATAGAAAAGAAGGTTTAAAGAGCGGAGATAAGCTCTATTTAGCCTAAAAGCTAGTAAATATTATTTATGGGGCTATAGCCCCCTCTATAAAGCAATTTTTATAAGCATACTAGCCTACTAACCTACCTCCTAAATACTAAAAGCAAAGGGTATTAATACTTATAGGCGTATCTTTAATAATAGGAGCTCTCCTCTATATAAATAGCAATAATAAGGCGGTTAATTAAGGGCTTAGTAGTGCTAGTAGGTATATTAAAAATAGCTAAAAGGCTTACTAAATAAGTATATGCACTAGTAATAGTACTACTAGGCAGTATAATAGAGACCTACTAAAAAGAGCTACTAAAAGGCGACTCTCTAATAATAGGCTTAGGTCGCATAACGCTACTAGCAGGCGTTATAGGAGCCTTAGAGTGCTATAAAGAGCTAGCTAAAGCTAACCCTCTCATAGCACCCTCCAGGCGTATAATAATAACCTCCTTACCTTTCCCCTTCTCTTCTTATCCTACCTCCTCCACCCCCTCCCACTCGCTCTCTAGCTCCTCTAGCTCCTTCTCCTTCTCTAAGATAGCATAAAAAGTATAGTAATAAAAGGCGAGTCCCTAACTAGTATTATTAGCCTTATCCTAAATACCCTAATACGCTCCCGCTCCTACTAATATACTTATAACTTAGTTATTCTTATTAAACGCCTTATAGCACAGCTAGTAGGGCATAATAGCAGCAGTAAGTAGGGGTTTATAGCCTTAGCTGCATAAGTAGTAGTAGTAGTACTTATAGGCACTATAGAAGTAGCAACTAGAGCTCTTACCCGCAAGCAGCAAGTAACCACAGCTATAGCAGGGAGGGTCTATGAGGTCCCCAGCTCCCTCTAGAATAGGGGAGGTAGCGCGGGGCTTCTTAGTTAACCTAGTTATTTTCATAGCCCCGCTAGCAGGGGTCTTTCACAGAGGCGTCTGAGGGGTCTCAGTACGCTGCTACTTCTTCTAAGGGCTAGCGGGCTCCTCAACTAGTAATAATATTATTAGTAGTGCTCAAAATAATAGGGTAAGTAGTAACTTACTCTCCTCTTCCTCCTCCTCCTCTGCCTGCTGCTCCACCTCAATAGCAAGCTATGTATTAAGCGTAGCTTGCTGCTTAGCGAGAGCAGCCAGGCGCTCCTTCTCCACCTTAATAGCAGCTTTAGTTGCCTGCGCCTTAGTAATGCGGGCGTAAAGCTCCTCCTCAGTCTCCTTATACTTAGGGGCCATTATTAATAATATTATGATAATATATTATTAGTACTATAATAAGAAGATAAGTATATGTACTAACTAATAAAGCGCGCGAGGGATTTTGAGCGCGCGGAAAAAATTGACTTATAGTTGTTTGTGGTGTTCCGAGCAGAAAAAGAGGGAAAGTCCAAAGACTGCGCGCGACGAAGGCATATTTATACTTGCGCCCTGAGGCCGCCTTTTTTAGGCGGTTAGCCGCCCTCCGCAGTAGTCGACTGTTGTTTATAATAGTTAGCCGCTATTCTGCTACTCTTTTGTGCCTACGTTATTATTAGCAAAGTCGCATAACAGCAGTTGCAAACGCTGCGAATATCCCAAGGGATATCAAGGGGTTATTTTTTATTTATTTTGCGCCTTTGGGGCCGTTTTGAATAAAGTTATCTTGTTTTTATATATATTTAAAAATAGTTACAGCCGCGCGCGGAGCGTCGTGAGAATTTAATAGCATCCGCAGGCGCCGCTGGGGGGTGTGTTGCGATGCGGCACCACAGCACTGGCAGCCCTGCGTGGCTGTAGTGGCGTGCAGTGTGACTACACGCTTACGTAAGCCACTCTGCTGCCTATTTCACTGCGCCTCGCGCGCAACTATCTCTGAATAAGACAGTTGCCTTCTATAACTCGCCCTTACCCCTACCTGCAGGCTCGTGACATATAAGTTTCTTTAAGCCTAAGGGTTTGGCTTAGGAACTTATAAAAGAGTTAATATCTCTAGTTTAGCTAATATATTATATTTGCTATTTAGTATATATTTTTAACTTAATTATTAGAGCTATTTGTGAGGCTCTTTAGATTCCTGTAGTAGATATATCTATAAAGCTTTGACTCTTAATTCCTTGCCTGAAGGATGAGGAAGACTCTAATAATAATAAGCTATTTAGCTTAGATAGCTAAGGTCTAGATGCTAGTAATTATACTTCCCAAAGTCTATTTGGGAATATTATCTAAAAGATAAAGATTAGTATATTTATAAAACTTAATTATATACTAATAGCTCCATAGATCTAGTCTTTAGCTATCTCTCTTAAGCTTTCTAGTAAGAATATTTCTAGTAAGAAGATACAAGACTTCCTTAACCTCTAAAAATCTATCCGGGAGAACCAGCAACTATTATACCTATTTTGTGATATTAAGATAAGATGGAACTCTACTATTCTTATATGTATCTATATAAGAGAGCTAAATATAATAAATTTAGCTTGGGTTAAAAAGCACTCCCTATATAATGAATTAATCTTTATGGAGACTAATTGGAATGCTCTTAATACTTTACTTGATATTATAAGCCCCTTTCTGCTTTTTATTAATCTTCTTAGTTAGATAAATAACCTTACTTCTAGCTATTTCTTTATATTACTATAAGTTATAATAGTCTACTTAGATTACTATACTTAAGAAAAAAGTATTATATATTAGTAATGGTTCTTTGGAAAGCTACTAAAAACAAGCAAAATAAGCTATAAAAGTATATTATAAAGCTTATCAATAAGGAGTCTTTCAAGGTCTATAGTATTGCTATATTACTTATGCCTAAACCTAGGACCTCAATATTAAGTACATGCAATATATAATTCCTATTTACTAACTATTTTAAAGATCTTCTCTCTCCTACTATACTTAGGAGTTAAGTATAATAAGACGTTATTGAGGTTTATATCAAGTAATATTATAGAGACCTAGAGCGCTATAGTAGGACTTTAAACTACACTTTAACTTAGGGATTATAGGATACTCTCTATAGCCTCTTATTATATAGTCTAAAACAAAAGATATTTATAGTAATCTAATATAGTAATTATTTTTACTAACTAATAATAGGGGAAGCTATTAATATCTCAAGAAGCTAGAAGTATTCATATTAACTTTTTTAATATTAGTATATTATATAATAATAATATTAAGTTTATAGCTATTGGTTTCACACGGGGTGGGTGACAGTACGCGCGCGTAGCCCTAATATGTATTGTTTGTATTGAAGCTATTCTGAAGTGCGAGTGTGTGTGTGAGTCTAAGATACGAATTAGCTATGTGGGCAGTGGTGTTGTGCTATATTGGGCCTGCGAATACGGTTACGTGACGTACGCATGTATGTATAATATTGTATCTCGCAGAGCGCCTATCCTGCTGCTCTATGGGTTACGGGGTTATTGCGACACTGGTAGTCTTTTCTTTTGTGACTAGGCGCGCTGTAACCTATATAAAATGATATAAAAACGAAGTTATTTGCAGATCCCAAAAAATATAAATCAAATCCTTTGCAAGGCCTTCCTATATGCTTTTGTCGCTACTCTTGATAGCTATTATAGGCCTCAAAGGCCTCCCTCTATACCTCTATCGTTATCTTGGATGGCGTAGTTATCGCTCTTTATAGTGGGAGGGATATTGTTGCTCTTGTGACCCTTCTCTTGTCTTGTTACCTATCTCTCTATTTGAAATGTCGCTGTATTATTGTTAGTAAATCGCTTGAGAGATAGATTTGGGCTTCTTTTAGTGAAGGTATCAGCTAGGTTATTATCTCTATTAATTCACCTTGACTCATATATCTCTCGTTACTTATATAACTAATGAAGTGCTATTATATTAATTATGAGGCGCTTCTCCTTCATAGTGCTGAGCTTTAAAAGGCACTTATATAGCAAATATAAGTTAGTATAAATAATAATAGAAATAGTAGGCTTCTTTAAGTATATAGTGATCTTTTGTAGTGTGGTGGTGATAGTATAAGCTAAATCTGCGCTAGCTACTATACTATAGACCTTAGAGGCTAGAATACTTTATATAACCCTTTTATACTTTATCAACCTAAAGTAGATAATATTGCTAGTTATTATAAAGATATTATTATTATCAGCTATATCTTTATTAGTAATAACTATAATAAATCTGATTTATAAAGATAGGTTAGTATTATTAATAAAAGACCTATCTATAAGTATAAAGAGTTTTACTATAGCTAGGTTAATAAGCATAAAGGTTAGGCCTTAATTGAGGTTCTCTTTTTGCTATTGAGGTAATAAATCAGGGCTTTTTTATTCTCTATAGTAGGATCTTGATGCTAGGCTGTGGCGGATAGGTTGAAATAGGCCTTAGGTTAGTAAATAGAGGCAATATATATCCCTCTTGCCCTTTGCTGAATATATTATTGTTTTTATTTATATGGGAATGCTTTTAGGTTCATTAGCTCAATTTTAGACCCTTGCCCCTTTTGGCAAAGAGTAAGACTACTATCTTTACCTAAAGTAATAATACTACTATTAAATATTAGTAGGTAGTTATAGTTAATTTACTGCTTTGCTTTAATAGTAAAGTTAGCTTTTTTAAGCTCTATGTTTTCTCGTTAAGAGAACTTTAGTATAAATAGTCTAATAGTATTATTAGTTTATATACTAATTGTCGCAATAACCCCGTAACCCATGGAGTGGCAGGATGGGCACTCTGCGAGATATGATATCATACGTACGTGCGTACGTCACGTGACCGTACTCGCAGGCCCAATATAGCATAACACCACTGCCCACGTAGCCATTTATATCTTATACACACACATACTCGCAATACAGAATAGCTTCAATACGAACAACACGTATTAGGGCTACGCGCGCGTACTGTCACCTACCCGTGTGAAACCAATACTGATTAGTGGTTAACTTTACTGTTATACTACTTCGGCTACGCTATGAAACCGCAGATCAGCAAGGTTACTATTACTTGAAGAGATGAAAGCTCTACTGGTCTATAATCGATTTATTTTATGATTGTGACTAGTAGCCCTTTCATGCTACCTAGATTCATTAACGGACTATAAGTAGTTAGATATAAGCTAACTACTTTAAAGAACTTGATTTGATCCTTGCGTCCGTTATGTAACTTTTACTATTATTAATATTACTACTATGAGACCCTTAAGTAGGAAGATAACTATAAAAGAGGTCTGCTAATACCTTAATAGTTAACTTTCACGTAATAATTAACTCTCCTGAGACCCTCACATTATGAAAAGAAGAGTATATTGATTTAACCTAGAGATATGAGTTAGAATAAAATAAGACGACCCACAACTTAAGCCTTAAACACCACATTATTCAACTATATAACGCAATACCCAGCTAGTAGAGATATTAAATAATAATGAAATAATATTAACTTATATACATTACGAGCCTCTACTTTATATAAGGGCTACCTATTATTATTACTACCTCCTATTAATACCTATTGCTAAGGGCGAGGAGAGCTAGAATTACTAGAAGAAATGGTATGCGACTACCTGATTGATCTTCTAAATTATTAACTACGCCTTATTTATATATGATAGTAACTCTAAGGCCCTTAATACTAATACCCCCACTACTACTTAAATAGCTACAAATGGCTACCCCTGAGGGGTCTTTAGTAATATTAATACTACTAGGCTGATAGCTAATTAAGCTTATTATAGAACTACTAATACTAGTAAAAAGTAAGGCCCTAGTAGATGAGGAGGATTGGGGCTAAGATATCGGATTTAATGAAAATACTATAACGAAGTAAGTAACTGCTAAGATCCTATACTATATTGAAACCTATAAATATAATAAACCCTTTAGTAAGGACCTATAGATAGAATTTATAGTGGACTTTGTAGGCCTACTTATTGAGTCTTTTTAGAAAGTGAGCCTAGTAACTATTGGGATGGGACACGATGGCTTGGCTGTTCAGTCAGCAGGCCCGCTATCAATGGGGTCCAAAACGGAAGACTGCGATGCGGGGAGGGGAATCATGATCATCGACATCCATTCAACATCATTCATCAACAATCATTATCATCATCATCATCCATAGTCTTTTTCGGCCTCAAGAGGGCTCATACCTTAATAATCCCATGTACGATTTCCACGATATCTCTTTCATTTCAAGCTTAATTCTTCCGGTTCTTTCTAATTAGATCTGCGAATCGCTACGCGCATCTTTTGAGCCTATGTTTATTATTCCTATCCGTTCGTGGGTAGTGTTGTGTTATTTGCTATCTTTGCAGTCCCCACCGGGCTCCTGCTGTTCCCACTATAAGGAAGATTTGCTAGTATCTAATGGATAATGGTATTTATATTATTTAGGATGGATTGAGTATTGTAAGCTGCGTATATAATGTTGCGACTATAGATAACTTCTACTTCTGGACTACTAGGGAAGTAAATAAGTAGATCAAGAAGAGTACTATATTCGCGAAAACCTAGGATAGGGAAGAGTTCAGCAGGGATATTACTGACTTCTAGAATAATGATGTCACGATGCTAATAAGAGCATCAGCTACAGCTACTAGCCCAGCCCTAATAATAAGTTAGCCCGTTGCAGAAGGACCGCAAGAGGATTGCTAAGGGGTAAAAGATAATAGCACCCGCCTATTAACACGCTAAATCGCAGACCTAGCTAAGATGTATACTAATGAGATGAAGTATAGTAGCGAAGGTATAGAGGTTCTTAAGCTAAAACTATGGACTTTTCAAGATACTTGCGAAAGGATAGGTATTATAAAAAACTAAACCCTAATAGCCTTTCTAATAATACTTAAGGGAAGGGCGCTAAAATACTACTATAAGAACCTTTACTACCTATAGCCGTATCTGAATAGTATATAAATCGTTAATAGGCTTAAGGGACGCTTTGAGACTGAAGTGTCTACCTAAGCCTATCTTATGATATAGAATAATATAACCCTCATCTTAATTATAATAGACTATCCCTTAAAGTCTAAATTAGAGGCCTTAGATACCCTAATTAATACCCTTATATTAACTCAGCTAGCGCTTAGTGAAGCCTACTAAAGTGATGAGATACTTTGTAATTAACTCCTTTAAGGCTGCTAAGGGATCAAGGAGTATAAATAGGCTACTATAAACCTATTAAAAACCTTTGAAGGCCTCTACAAGCAACTTAAGGTTGCTATTAGTAATATAATAACGTTTATAAATAGTTAACTATCATAAGGCTGATATTACGCCGAACAGTACTAGACAGACCGCAAATATAATAGCAAGGGTTGAAACAGCAGATTCAGAAGGCCTAAGCTACAGAGAGATAATAAAACCAGCTAAACATAATAGCGATTAGATATAAAATACTATATTTGTAAAGAACCTGGATGCTATTCAACTAACTATATGCAAAAGGAGAAGGAGGAGGTATACTTATAATAGCGAAATAACCCACAAGCCCTCAATAAATTGAAGGCAGCCTACTAGTAGTTCCTAACCTACTATAAGGGGGCTATAGAAGGAATAACTAATACTTTAGTAGCAAATAATAATGAGGATAAGGAGATCGAAATATATTTCTAATTGCTTAGTGAGGGCAGGGACTATTATAATGATAGTAACTCTGAAGAGGAGTGGCATAATATGTTCTTCACCTAATTCGCAAACCTAAATAGTAGCCAGGGCACTAATTTAGTCCCTACTATAGATAAAAAGACTGTCTTGAAGATATTGCTTAATTAAGTAGCTTACTATATTATTACGCACTTAGATCTATTTAAAGAATTAGCTAGGCCTATACTTATTGAATTATTCACGCTTAAAGGAAGATACTCTTTAGAGACCTTCTAAGGCATTATCCTTAATATGGGAGCGGCAGGATTTTTAATAGCTAGCAAGGGCCAATTTAAAGCACTTAAGAGAGTTATACCTAATGTCACAATCGATCCTACAACAGCAAAAGGGGCAAGTATAAGGTTCAGGCCAGGAGGGGCTATTAGCTTAATGGGGATGACGACTGTCCCTACGCTATTTAGGGATATAATCTTCTATGTGGTATCTGCAAATACCCCCTTCTTGCTCTATCTAGCAGATATAGATAGGTTAGGTATATGTTTTAATAACCTTTAAAACTACTTATAATAGAGTAACTTTATTATGCCTATTATATATAAATAGGGCTACCTATAGCTATTATTAGAGATAGAGAAGGTTTTAGCCTATAATAACCTCATAGAGGCTGAATTATAAAGACTCTATTAACGTTTTAGCTATCTATTAGTCTACTGACTTCATAAAGTGCTTCAGCAAGCTAGCTACTAAGTTACGTTATACCTACTTAAATATCTCATAAAGTTTTATAAACGCTACTAACTTAACGCAGGGGCACCGAATTAATTCAAATTCATAATTAGAGATAACTATAACTTTAATTACGCTATAGTTATTAATATTATCTACCTTGAAGGGCGCCTAGTACTCTATATTATTAACGCTATAACTGTATTTAATATAGCTAAATTTCTAAAGGATTTATCTATAACTATAATACTTAATGCCTTTGAATAATACTAGATCTATACCTACTTTAGACTACTAGATATTACTATTACTAATACTAATACTAACTTCGTATTATTAGAGTGGCGAAGTGCTCTTTAGGCGCTATTAACAACTACTACTAAAGTGCTAGTTAAGGCCTATAACTCTGTTAGTAAGGTTGAGCGATATTATATAATATTATAGAGGGTATATATAATTATCTATAAAGACCTACTTAATATAGACTGTGAGATTATCCTTTAAATAGCTATTAAGGCTATGAATAATACTATAGGGCTTAATAGCCTAGTGCCTATACTACTTGTTTTTAGCGCTTACTCCCGAATTAATAATAATTCGCCCCTATCTCCAGACCTCTAGCGATAGGCCGCCGCTATATAGAGGGTGATGGAGGACCTCTAGAAGCACTAGGCTTCCCGCTAAGTTATAGCCGCCCTTACTGCCTATAATAGCCTAGATATAGCGCTAATACTTTAGCTACTACTACTATCCCTCATCTAGGTCTATTATGAAAAGAAGGGCTAGCAAGGGCTATACTAACTTCTCGCTATTAACAGCGAGACTTATACTCTCGACCTACCCCGCGGGCCCCAGACGTTCTAATTAACGGCTATCCGCCCGTAGCACTAGGCCAATAAGGCTACGCCGCCTCCCCCGGAGCTGAATACTAAATAGACGATGGGGCTAAATAACGATGGAGGTCCCAATACGCTATTGCCGGAGAGATTTGCAGACCTAATCCCGCGCCGCTAGGGCCGCCCCCATAAGGAAGAATAAGTCCAAGAAACATCGCTAGCAAGCCCAATATATAGAAGTATATAAGTAGCTAATAAAAGCTTTAGTTAAATATATCTAATTAATGCTTTTATAGCTACTAGCGCCTAAGTACTTACTAATAAAATTAGTAATACTATAATATTATTAATAGTAAAGGAGCGAATAGATTATAACCTCGCTATATAACTATATAAAGATGGGATTATCTAAATACCTAGGGACTCTTTTTTAGCCTCATTAACTATAGAGATGACTGCGCTTTGAAAGCGTAGTATGTTTGAAATTATCCTATATAACGCCACAACCTATAGCTGATATTATATCTTTAAATTATATATAGTCTATAAGGTAAAGAGTAAGGGCACTAATTAGCTTTATGAGAAGTTAAGGCTTATTATTTAGGGCTCTAATAATAATAAAAAAGCCTCTATACTTACCTAGTTACCTATAATATAGCGGGCTAGCTAGCAACTTCTTCTTACTATCGCCCTATTACTTATAAAAGAGGGCTATATACTATAGCTCCGCGATATTATATAAGTATATATCTAATTATAAATAGAGCTCAATAGGTTAATTTTCGCAGACCTACTAAAGGAGACTTATAATAAATACTCTAAAAACCGTATTATAAGGATTATTAAACTATTATATAGTATTGCGGAGGCGGGCACCTATTAGTAGGCTATATATAGCAACTACTATAGAAAGAATCTCGAGATAAACTAATTATCTTTTAACTTATGCCTATTAATCTCTTTAATAGCTAAAAATAGCTATTTTAGTATTATTAGTATATAAACTAATAATACTATTAAACTATTTATACTAAAGTTCTCTTAATGAGAAGATATAGAGCTTAAAAAGGCTAACTTCACTACTAAAGCGAAGCAGCAAATCGACCACAAGTCCCTACTGATATTTAATAGTGGTATCATCACTTTGGGCAAAGATAGCAGTCTTACTTTTTACTAAAAGGGATAAGGATCTAAAATCAAGCTAATTGACCTAAAGGCATCCCCAAATAAATAAAAACAACAATATATTTAGCAAAGGGCAAGAGGAGTATATATCGCCTCTATTTGCTAACTTGAGGCCTATTTTAATCTATTCGCTACAGCCTAGCATTAAGATCCCACTATAGAGGATAAAAACGCCCTTAATTGTCGCCTCAAATAGCAGAAGGAGAACCTCAATTGAGGCCTAACCTTTGTGCCTATTGACCTAGCTATAGCGAAACTCTTTATATTTATAGATAGGTCTTTTGCTAATAATATCGACCTATCTTCGCAGATTAGATTTATTATAGTTATTGCTAATGAGGCTATAGCTAATAATAACGATACCTTTATAGTAACTAGCAATATTATCCACTTTAGTTTAATAAAGTATAAAAGGGTTATATAAAGTATTCTAGCCTCTGAGGTCTATAGTATAGTAGCTAGCGCAGATATAGCCTATGCTATTGCTACTACGCTATAAAAGATTACTATATACCTGAAGAAGCCTACTATCCCTACTATTATTTATACTAACTTATATTTACTATATAAGTGCCTTATAAAGCTTAGTACTATAAAGGAGAAGCGACTCATAATTAATATAATAGCACTTTATTAGTTATATAAGCGATGAGAGATATATAAGGTAAGGTAGATTAATAGAGATAATAACCTAGCTAATACTTTTACTAAAGGAAGCCTAAATCTATCTCTTAAGCGATTTATTAATAATAATATGGCGACGATTTGAATGGAGGGATAGGTAATAAGATAAGAGAAGGGCCATAAGGGCAATAATATCTTTCCTACTACAAAAGAAGATAGCTACGCCATCAAAGGTAGCGATAGAGGTATGGATGGAGGCCTATGAGGGCTATTAAGGGTAGCAACGAAGGCATAGAGGAAGGCCTTGCGAAGGATTTGATTTATATCGTTTTGGGATCTGCGAATAACTTCGTTTGTATCGTTTTGTATGGGTTACGGCGCGCCTAGCCTCAAAAGAGAAGACTGCCAGTGTCGCAATAACCCCGTAACCCATGGAGTGGCAGGATGGGCACTCTGCGAGATATGATATCGTACGTACGTGCGTACGTCACGTGACCGTATTCGCAGGCCCAATATGGCACAACACCACTGCCCACGTAGCCATTTGTATCTTACACACACACACACTCGCAATACAGAATAGCTTCAATACGAACATCACGTATTAGGGCTACGCGCGCGTACTGTCACCTACCCGTGTGAAACCAACACTAATAATACTAAAACAGCTATTTTTAGTTATTAAAGAGATTAATAGGTATAAGTTAAAAGATAATTAGTCTATCTTAAGCTTCTTTCTTTAGTAGTTACTATATATAGCCTATTAATAGGTGCTAGCTTTTATAATATTATATAACGGTTTAATAATCCTTATAATGCGGTTTTTAGGGTATTTATCATGAATCTCTTTTGGTAGGTCTGCAAAAATCAACCTATTAAGCTCCATTTGCAATTAGATATATACTTACGTAATATTGCGGAGCTATAGTATATAGCCCTCTTTTATAAGTAATAGGGCGATAGCTAGAAGGAGTTGCTAGCTAGCTTGCTATATTGTGGGGAATTAAGTAAGTATAGAGGCTTTTTTATTATTATTATAGCTCTGAATAATGAGTCTTAACTTCCTATAGAGCTAATTACTGCCCTTACCTTTTACCTTATGGACTAGATATAACTTAAAGATATAATACTAGCTATAGGTTATAGCATTACATAGGATAATGTTAAATACAGCACGCTTCTAAAGTATAGTTATCTCCATGGTTAATAAGGCTGAAAAAGAATCTCTAAGTTTTTTAATAATCCCATCTTTATATAGTTATATAGTAAGGTTATAATCTATTTGCTTCTTTATAGTTAAAAATATTATAATATTACTAATTTTGTTAGTACGTACTTAGATAGTAGTAGCTATAAAAGTAGCTATGACGGGTCTCTATTCTACCCTTTCGTCCGCTACTTATATACTTCTATATGTTAGGCCTGCTAGTGATATTTCTTAGACTTGTTCTTCTTTGTGTAGTTAGCCTTAGCGGCCTGGGATTAGGCCTGCAAATCTCTCTAGTAATAGTATATTAGGACCTCTATTATTATCTTGTCCCGTTATTTATTTAGTATTTAGGTCGAGAGGAGTTAGCATGGTTTTATTATAATTAGAGTAATACTACAAGCAGACAACTATTAACTAGAACGTCTAGAGCCCGCAGGAGAGGTTAAGAGTATAAGTCTTGCTATTAATAGCGAGGAGTTAGTATAGCCCTTGATAGCCCTTCTTTTTACAGTAGACCTAGATAAGAGATAGTAGTAGTAGCTAAAGGATTAGCGCTATATCTAGGCTATTATAGGTAGTAAGGGTATTAGTAACCTATTGAGAGGCCTAGTGCTTCTAGAGGTTTTCTATTACCCTCTGTATATTAGTAGCCTATTACTAAAGGTCTGGAGATAGGGGCGAATTATTGCTGATTTGGGGGTAGGTACTAAAAATAAGTAGTGTAGGCACTAGGCTATTAGGCCCTATAGTATTATTAATAGCCTTAATAGCTATTTAAAAAATGCTATTTAAAAAATAATCTTATAGTTTATATTAGGTAGGTCTTTGTAGATAATTATATATACTCTCTATAGTATAGCGTAATGTTGCTTAACCTTACTAAAAGAGTTATAGGCCTCAACTAGTACTTTAGTAGTAGTTATTAAAAGCGCCTAAAGAGCACTTCGCTACTCTAATAAAGTGAAGTTAGTACTAGCGTTAGTAATAGCGATATCTAGCAGCCTGAAGTAGGTATAGATCTAGTATTATTTAAAGGCGTTAAGTATTATAGTTACAAATAAATCCTTTAGGAATTTAGCTATATTAAATATAGTTGTGGCTGTTGGTCTCATAAAGACTGGATCCAGAAGGTAGGGGGGGATGAACGTAGTATTCAAAGTGTAGTAATAATGTCTTATTAAAAGAAGGTATCTAGAAGGGTGGCCAGCGAAAGGAGGAACGATATAGTAGACTGATGAGGTGGGTCACGTGACTGAGGTTACGTGACTACTACATTAGGTGACTGAGGTCATATAACTACTATGGTTGACGTTCCTGCCCGCTGGGCCACGGGCCCGACACTTGGGTTGGGTCCGGATAGGCAAATATCCCAACACTGGCAGTTTTTCTTTTATGCCAGGATTCGCCTATTACGCCCATCTAAATACATGAATTAAATAACTTGTTTTGAGGCTATTTTTAGCCTCAAATCGAATCGAAAAGATAGCTATACTTGGCTATATCCAAATCCTCCAAATAGCTACGATTTGGCCCAAACGACTTTAGCGCAAATAGCCACAAATCCTATTCCTTCAAAATAGTAGCAAATGCCCACTAGTTTCACTCTGTTTCTTCTGCTATTTGATTTACCCATCCTTCCATTCGAATCGTCAATTTGTTCTTATTAATTAGCTGGCGCAGAGCGCTATTTGGCGATGCCTTCGTGAACGCGTTGGCGGAGTTATCTTCGCCATTCACCTAGCGGATCTCTGAAAGCTCGCGACGCTCATATAATTAATATAGAGCTATGATATTAATTATGAGTCGCTTCTCCTTTATAGTGCTAAGTTTCACCAAATACTTATATAGAGAGTATAAGTTGGTGTATATTACTATGGGGATAGAGTTAGCGATACCTAGCTTAGTAGTAACTTAGCGGAGAGTTAATGCGATGGCAAAAGCTAAGTTAGCACTAGTAACCATAGCGTAGATCTCAGATGCTAGCATGCTGCGGGTAATACGCTTGCACTTAGTTGAACTATAATAGATAATATTGCTATAAATAGTAAAGGTGGCGTTATCCGTGGTTTTATTAGCTAGTATAATAATATAGCCTAACTATAAAGTAAGGTCCTTATTATTCGCAAAAGAACTATCCACAAATATAAAGAGTTTCATAGTAGGTAAGGAAAGTGCAATAAAGGTTAAGCTGCAATTGAGGTTATTGCTAAGCTATTTAAGACGCTTATTGAGGGTAGCGATATCCTTATTATTAGGGTCCTAGCGTTGGGCGGCTGTGGATAGGTTGAAATAAGCCTCAGGTTAGCAAATAGAGGCAATATATGCCCCTCTAGCGCGCTGCTCGATATACTTCTGCTTATTAAGGTTGTTCACTAACTCGATCTTAGTACTTTAACTCTTCTGCTAAAGAATAATGGCTCTATTAGCAGTTAAGGAGATAGTTCCACTATTAAAGGTGATGGGGGTCTGAATAGTGAGATTTTCCTTAGGTTTAGCTATAAATTTGGCCTTCTGGAGCTCTTCTTTTTTAAGAGCAGAAAAGGCTGCTATACTGAGGCTAATCATATTATCAGTCTGCATTATAATAATCATAAAGTGAGGGCTTGAGGTATCAGTAATAAGGAGGCATAAGTTAAAAGCAGAGCTTATTATTTATAGCTTATCATAATAATAGGCATTATAGGTGGCCCACTAATAGGTACTAGCTTTAGTAATGCTATAAAGGGGTTCAATAACCTTTATAATAGTGCTAGGGGGGTATTAATTGCGAATTTAATTAAGAAGATAGGCGTAAACATCGCAAGCAAGGGTCATTTGCAACTATATATACGCCTAGGTAATATCCCTGATCTAAATCGAATAATTAGGGCTAAGAGAGGGGGCAATAGCAAGAAGGAGGCAAATACTATAACACTGAATTATTGGTGACTAGGTCAAAATCCCATGCTTATCGGCATTATTTACGCCACAAATAACAAGGTGAGACTTCTCAAAGGGAGTTATGGTTTTATTCTTGATTTCGTTAACTATATGGGACCTAAAAAGGCGCCTATATTACTTAGTTAGGTTGAAGACTTCAAAATAGAAGACTTCTCGCTTAAGAAGGGCATGAATCTCCTTTTCGCGGGACTTTTGGAAGGGGGGTCTATTAACAATAAGTTTACTTAATTTGCAGAGAGCTAGCGAGAGCTCTCAATCAGCCTTCTCTTCAGTAGAGATAAATATCGTGGGGTTATTAATCTCCTGCTCAAATATGCCTAAAAACGTGAAATTAGTAGCAATTAGGCTTTTTCAGGGTTTTCCTTAACGCCGGGGCGGAGGGGCGGGGTTAGGGGTAAACACATCGGGGTCTTCTTCGGGGTTGGGGTCAATGTAGAAGGGTCTAACGGCAGTGGAGGGGAAGTCTCAGGCACTATGGGGCAGTTGGATAGTAACTATTTCGCCTGAAATAGCGATTAGGCGGAAGGGGCCCTGCTATCTATCTTTTTCATAATACACTCTTATAAGTGACTGTAGCGGTAGTTGGACGACTTCGTTAGTGCTGGGCCTATTGCGGGCGCCAAGCGCGTCAGCAACCTTACGTTTAGCGTGTTCTTTGCGCAGGTTATCTATAGCGGCGTTAATAGCTTTGGCGCGGGCTATAACGTCTAGCGAAGGGGTCGAATTATAGCTAATATGTGGGTAGGCGCCAAGAACGAGAAGGGTTGGAACAAGGCTATTAGGGCCAGCGGTGTTGTTAATAGCCTTAATAGCTATCTAAAGGACTAGGTCGAGTTTAGCGTGGGGTAGTTCTTATTGAATAATAGTAAAAGCGCGTCGAAGAGGGCCATGATATCGCTCCGTTTTGCCGATCCTATAGTGAGCTTCAATAGGTACAACCTTAACTATAATAGCCATGGATTTAGCGTTATTTTTGAAGACTTTAGCGGCGAAGTTCAAACCAGCATCAGTAATAATGCAATGAGGCGGGCCTTAGTAGACATAAATCCAGCAAAGGCAAAGGGTTTCCCAGGTCGTTTTAGCAGACAAATCGGGTAGGAAGTAAGCGGCATTAAACCCAGTAGTAGTATTAATAGTATATAGGACAGCTTTGCCCTCAAGATATATAATATTACAGACGATTTTATAATTAAAATAGCAGTTATCTTTAAGCGAAAATTTGAATCTCTGAGGGGCTCCAGCATTTAATTAGTAGCGCTCGCAGACCTTAGTTAACTGCTATATCGCTGCTATTCAAATGGGATATCTAGTACAGCTCAAAAGGGCTGCTAACTTGGCGATAGAGGGATGGCCAAAACGGCGATGGAGACGATAAAGCTTGGTATTAGTCAAGTAATGGGTTAGAACCTCTTTGTTATCCAGTAAGAGCCATATATAGCCCTATTTACAGATGACTGGAGCAGCGATATTGCCCTGAAATAGATAATTACAGAGGTTATTAAAATAGATGCCCATTCAATCTATATCGCTCAAACATAATAGAAAAGAGGTATTTGCTAGCACGACATAAAACACTATACTGCTAAATACAGTATCAACTGCAATAGTGCCAAAAGAGTCCTTAAATAGGCCATCTCTAAAGCGCACTCTCGCTTAGCCAGCATTCGCCATATTAACTGAAATCAACGGCTGAATATGCTGCAAAGCAACAACCTGTTTTTAGCTAGCAGTAGATACACCAGCTGCGCCTAAATCTAGTATAATACCCTAGAAAACTTCCTCAGAGTATCTGCTATTAAGCGTAAATAGGTAGCAAGGGGTAGTAGAGGTACTAGAAAGGGCTAGCTAGGTGGAAGACAAAGTGGAATAGAGTGCTGGGTCAGCAGTAGGGTTAATACCTATAACTATATAGAAAGTAGCTTAATTCAGCAGGGATTTAACCAATTTATTGCTATTAATAGTGAAGGAGGTCTCAGCAATAAAAGCAGTGAATTCGTGGGATGGGGAAGAAGGGTTCAAGGGGTCCAAATCCTGGGGATCCTGCTAGAAGAAGTGCTCGACCTCAGTGTTAGTATCGTCAGCATCAGGTTCGTCATCACCATCAAATTAAAGGAGGAAGGCAATAAAATCGTCTTTAGTAATATTTTAGGAGTACTTAGCATACTTATTCTTAAAGTTATTGTACTCTTTGTCTCTTTCCTTCTTGGAATGCTTCTATAAGCGATAATCAGGCTTATAGTATATCTAGCATCTTTAACCTTAGTAGCAACTAAATAACTTAGGGCGAAACTATTGATTTAGCTGATTTTAGCGGTATCTGCTGCTATTACCCTTGCGGAAGTTGCCTCAACTGCCTTAGAAGCGTCAATCAGTATATATAGCGTTAGACTCAATAGGTGTAGCCTCATTATGTGCTTTATCTATAGTGAATTAGGTAGTGAGGCTTTGATTTATACGAGAGGCTATACTAACTGCTAAATAAAGGGAATTATATAGATCTTAGAGGTTTGAGGGACGCTAATATAGCGTAAGTTTACACTCTCGAACTCCTTGGCAGGCGCTCTAAATATTGCGGCATAGGGGCCTATCGCTATTATACTCCTTACTAAGTGCTAGTTTGATAGTAGATAGGGTTTTGAACAGAATCTCAAGATTTTTAGCAACAGACTTATTAGGATTCTTTCGCATGAGGTTAGGCAATATAGTATGATCCTAAAGGTCCTCATTAGTAATGCGAAATTCCTCGGTTTTAAAGTACTCCTTTATCTAGGCAACCATCTCGTAGTAGAGGGGCTGGGGGAAAACAGGGGCAATATACTAAAAGTAGTACTCTTAAGCATCTCCCTTTAGCATAAGGGAAAAAGCTTTAGCATACTATCGTGCAGAGATACTAACTTTAGCGCAACGATCCTTAAAAACTAGTAATTTGGACTCTAAAACGTCTAACTTGCCGCTACTATACTTGAGGTTATTATTATTATAGAACTTAGTGAGACTCTTAAGTTAATATAAGGTGGGGGCGTTATTAGAAAGGGGTAGGGGCTAGTAGTTAGGAGGCGGCTAGTATTAGTTGCGTGAAGAAGGGTTCTAATTAGTTAATTTGCTAAAGTCAGGGTCAAAATCAATATCTCAGGCATCGTTTTTGCGATTTTGAGCAGGTAAAAACAATAGTAGATAGCCACGCTAAACAGGCTGAGAAGAGGATAATTAGGCAGGGGGCCGTTATGTAGATGAAATAGGCTCGGCTGAGGGCTTTTGGGCAGGGGTAATAGCAGGGGCAGTGGGTTTAATAGTATAAAAGGTGAGCTTAAGTAGCTGGGTCAAGTCGTTATAGAAGTCCTAATTATGCTTATATCTCGTAATGAGGGCGGGAAATAGCGATTTAATGGAGTTAAAGTCCTCATCAGTCTATAGGTAGTATTCAGTCTCTTTAGTAATAGTAGCGAGGTTATCCCTAATTCAGCGATACTTAGATGGGATAAATACTCCATTAAGAATGAGGATTTTCCGCAGGGCCTTAGTGGTAATGGGATCTATGTATTTGAAAATCTTAATGACGTCTTAGAAGTCTTCGCTATAGTCAGCCTACAGTTGACAACCTTGGAGGCCTAGTTTAAGGTATCAGCTAGCAAAATAGGTGATATAGCTAGCGATTTTAGCAGGGTCTTGCTCCTTGGGGTCGAAGCTTCCAACTTGGCCATAGGTATTTAGGTCAATAACATCTATAAAGTCCTGGGGGACTAAGATAGTAGACTAACGTCAAGGGGTAGGGCTCTTGGGTTGCTAAGGGGATAGTGCTATAGGGGAAGGGGTAGGGGAGGTATTATTATCATCAGCTATCATAGGGTAAGGCCACGTTTAGAAGTTAGGAGTAAGAGGGTTCATAAGCTAATATTAGTATCTTATATACGGGTCGTCCACCCTAAGCCGCAGCTTTAGGGCCGTAATCCATACGTTAGACGACTTGTGGATGCTACTACTGATCTTCTTCTTACTAATAGACCTTTCTATTATAATAATCTTCCTAAGTAGGGCTTCCTAAAGAGGGCACTTCGCATGAGGGGCTTCCTAAAAAGGGGATCTTATCTTCCTGAAGAGGGGATTATTGAGAGTCTTGAGGGGTTTGTTGAAGGTCTTGATTGAGAAGTGGTCTTTCAGAAGAAGGAATTTAATGGATAGATAGATAAATATAAGAAGAGGGGTTTGTAATCAAGCAATTTAAGCAGTTTCAAAAGACTTAGTTAGGCTGTTTCACTAGGGAAAAACAGGTGCTATCAATAAGTTAATTAATAGTACTACTAGACCTTCGCTACTAGTGAGGTATTATTTCCCTAACGGTACTAATACCCCACTGAAACCCAAATTTAGTTAATATAATAATAAGAGTATGAAATATGGGAAGGATTTTAATAGAAGAGTGGGAAAGATTTAATAGAAGAGTAGCAGGCCGGTAGGCTGATAACGCCTTAAACACGAGTTGACCACCCTAGGCCGCAGCTTCGGGGCGTAGTCCGTTCATTAGGCGAATTACTGCTGATGGACTTACTGTTGGTCTTCTGAAAGGGCAGGAGGGGGGGGGGTCAAACGTGCTGAGAAACAGCAAAAAGAGGCTTGAAAAAGGAAGAGTTTTAACGCTGAAGAAGGTTAGTTATAGATGAGAAGAAGTTTGAAGGGGTGGATAGTAGAGAGAGTATTTAAAGGGGGGGGGGCTCCTGTTGTTATTATTATTAAATGGGCCAAAAAGATATAGTCCAAAGAGATAGCCAAAAGAGGGCTCAAAAAGAGCCTTTTGCGCGTGTTAAAACAAACAAACCCAATAGGGTAAAATTAGGGGGGGGGGGGGGGGTTAAATAGCTTAAAAGAGGGCTTAAATGAGGCCTTTTGAGCGTAGCAAAATAAATAAATCAAATAAATCCGATATGAGGCTGAAATAACTTGTTTTACGCGGGCGGTCGGGGCTCACCGCGGTTTCGGAAAGCGCGTTTGTAGCAGCAAATTGGCGTAGCTGCTGCGATATCGACGTGGTTGCTAAAATAGCGGGCAAAATAGCTGAAACAGCGGGCGGGTAGCAACATCAGAAGTCCTTCTTTATAAGCGGTTGGGGCTCACCGCTATTATTATATCTGGAGGGTTTGAAGTGGTCGATTTTAGTAGCAAAGAAGAGGGTAAAGAAGAGGGTAAAGAAGAGAGGTTTTTGAGGTAGGTAGTGGAGGTAGTGAAGGTGGGAAGGTTAGCAAAGTAGTAGGTAGCGCTAAAAGAGGGCAAAAAAGGTTGAAATACGCCAGATAAGTCGAAATACACCAAATCGACGCGGTTGGTCGAAAAAGATCGTGTTATTTTAGCGTTTTATCGTTTTAGTGGAGGAGTCGTTTATAAGTAGTTTTTAAGAGTGCTAAAAGAGGGCAAAAGAAGGTAACTGCCTAAAGAGGGCAAAAGAGGGTTTGAAAATAGGTGATAACTCTGCTAGCGCAATGAGGTTATCGCGAAGAGTTGAAGGTGCTGAATAGCGATGCGGGATGGGCTGCAGCTATCCTTAAAACGGTGGGGGATCTGAAACTTCGCCCACAGTTGATAATGACTTTAGAGATATCAAAAATAGAAGCGGAGGCCGAACCGTCGGCTTCTGAACTGAATCTCTGTTAGCACGATATTCGATAATAGGATATAGGGGTGCTCTAAAGCTCCAAATAGCGCTCCATCCAACGAGGGTCAAACAGAGCGGAGGCCGAACCGTCAGCTACTTGAATAAATCTATAGATTTTCGCTACTCTTTCAATAGAGGGCCCAGTGAAATCGATTAATATAATATCTCTTTAGTAATACAAATCTAATCTTGCTAATCTGCGGTTATAGTAGTTGAGTGGTGTAATAGTGAAGTTAACTACTAATTAGTGTTGGTCTCATAAAGACTGGATCCAGAAGGTAGGGGGGGATAAATATAGTATTTAAAGTGTGGTAATAATATCTTATTAAAAGAAGGTATCTAGAAGGGTGGCTAGTAAAAGGAGGAATGATATAGTAGACTAATGAGGTGGGTCACGTGACTGAGGTTATGTAACTACCATGTCAGGTGACTGAGGTCACATGATTACTATGGTCGACGTTCCTGCCCGCTGGGCCACGGGCCCGACACTTGGGTCGGGTCCGGATGGGCGAATATCCCAATAGTAGCATTGATAATATAGAGTACTAGGCGCCCTTTGAGGTAAATAACATTAATAACTATAGCGTAGTTAAAGTTATAGTTATCTCTAATTATGAATTTAACTTGATTTAGCGCCCCTATATTAAGTTTGTAGTATTTATAAAACTTTATGAGATACTGAAGTAGGCTTAACATAACTTAGTGACTAGCTTGCTAAAGACCTTTATGAAGTTAGTAGACTAATAGGTAGCTAAAATATTAATGGAGTTTTTATAATTTAGCCTCCGTGAGGTTATTATAGGCCAAAACCTTCTCTGTCTCTAATAATAGCTATAGGTAACCCCATTTATATATAATAGGCATAATAAGGTTACTCTATTATAAGTAGTTTTAAAGGTTATTAAAACATATACGTAACTTATCTATATCTACTAGATAGAGTAAGAAGGGGGTATTTATAGATACTATATAGAAGATTATATCCCTAAATAGCATAGGGATAGTTATTATCCCTATTAAGCTAATAGCTCCTCCTAGCCTAAACCTTATGCTTACTCTTTTTGCTATTATAGGGTTAATTATAATATTAGGTATGATTCTCTTGAGGGCCTTAAATTGGCCCTTGCAAGCTATTAAAAATCCTGCTGCTCCCGTATTAGAGATAATGCCTTAGAAGGTCTCTAAAGAGTATCTTCTTTTAAGCGTGAATAATTTAATAGGTATAGGCTTAGCTAATTCTTTAAATAGATCTGAATATGTAATAGCGTAATAGGCTGCTTGTAAGAGACTGGTATCGGCGACCGGCCCATATAAGCATATGTGTGGTGCATTCCGGCACGAAGTGCGCGGAATGGCGGATCTTTTGCGCATGTGGCGTAATTGGTCATTTCATCGCTGCAGCACACCACCTGAGCGTTACACTGCTTAATTAAGTAATAGCCTTAAGATAGTCTTCTTATCTATAATAGGGACTAAATTAGTGCCCTAGTTACTATTTAGGTCTGCGAATGAGGTGAAGAATGTATTGTGCTACTCTTTTTTAGAGTCGCTATTATTATAGTAGTCCCTATTCTTATTAAGCAATTAGAAATATATCTTAATCTCTTTATCCTTATTATTATTCAGTACTAAATCATTATTTATCTCTTCTATAGCCTCCTTATGATAGGCTAGGAACTGTTAGTAGGCTGCTTTCAACTTATTGAGGGCTTGTGGGTTATATTGCTATCGTAAGTAGGCCTTATCCTTCTCTTTTTGTATATAGTTACTTGAATAGCATCTAGGTTCTTTATAAATATAGTATTTCATATCTTGTCGCTATTATTTTAGGCTGTTTTTATTATCTCTCCGTAGCTTGGGCCTTCTGAATCTATTATTTCAACTCTTATTATTATATTTGTAGTCTGTCCAGTATTATTTAGTGTAATATTGGCTCTGTAGTAGTTAACTATTTGTAAATATTATTATATTGCTAATAGTGACCTTGAGTTGCTTGCAGAGGCCTTTAAAGGGGTGGCCTATTTATACTTCTTGATCCCTTGGCAGCCTTAAAGGAGTTAATTACATAGTATCTTATTGCTTTAGTAGGCTTTATTAAGCGCTAGCTAAGTTAATATGAGGGTATTAATTAGGGTATCTAAGGCCTCTAATTTAGACTTTAAGGGATAGTCTATTATAATTAAGATGAGGGTAGTATTATTCTATATTATAAGATAGGCTTAGGTAGACTCTTTAGTCTCAAAGTATCCCTTAAGCCTATTAATGATTTGGGTGCTATTTAGATAAGGCTATAGGTAGTAAAGGTTCTTATAGTAGTATTTTAGTGCTTTTCTCTTGAGTATTATTAGGAAGGCTTTTGGGGTTTGGTCCTTTATAATACTTATCCTTTTGTAAGTATCTTTAAAAAATCTATAGTTTTAGCTTAAGAATATCTATACTTTCACTACTATACTTTATCTTATTAGTACGTATCTTAGCTAGGTTTATAATTTAGTGTGTTAGTAGGTAGGTATTACTATTTTATTCTATTGCTTTGACTATAGTAGTTTGGATAGGGGTGATACTATTAATAGGGTCTTATGGCTCCTAGTGATCTCCTTGCGGTCCTTCTATAATAGGTTAACTTATTAACAGGGCTAGGCTAGTAGCTATAGCTGATATTCTTATTAGTATTATAATATTGTTATTCTAGAAGTTAGTGATATCTCTACTAAACTCTTCTCTATCCTAGTTCTTTATAAATATAGTACTCCTCTTGATCTACTTATTTACTTCTCTAGTAGTCTAGAGGTAGAAGTTATCTATAGTTATAATATTATATATATAGCTTGTGATACTTGATCTATCCTGGATAATATAGATACTATTATCTATTAGATACTAATGAAGCTTCTTTATTGTTGCTAGGCTTGCTTTCTGGAAAAACTTGATGAGTAGGCCTGCGAAGTCTACTGTGAACTCCATCCGTAGGTCTTTGCTAAAGAGTTTGTTATATTTATAGGTTTTAATATAATATAGAATTTTAGTAGTTACTTGCTTTGTTGTGGTGTTTTTATTAAATTTAATATCTTGGCCCTAGTCCTCCTTATCTACTAGGGCTTTGCTCTTTGCTGGTATTGGTGGTTCTGTGATAAGCTTGATTGGCTGTTGGCTTAGTGGTATTAGCGATATTGATGCTGCTGAAGACCCCTTAGGGGTGCGTATTTGTGGCTATTTAAGTAGTAGTGGTGGTACTAGTGTTAAGGGTCCTAGAGTCGCTATTATATATAAATGAGTTATAACTAATAATTTAGAGGATTAATTAGGTAGTTATATACTATTTCTTCTAGTGATTTTATCTCTGGCTTTCCTCATCCTTAGCAATAGGTATTAATAGGAGGTATTAATAACAATAGGTGGTCCTCGTGGGAAGTGGAGGCTTGTGATATACAAGTTGACGTTGTTTTATTGTTATTTAACGTCTCTACTAGCTGGGTATTACGTCGTATAGTTAAATAATGTGCTATTTGAGGCTTAAGTTATAGTTGTCTTATTTTACCTTAACTTTCATCTCTAGGTTAAATTAATATACTCTTCTTTTCATAATATGAGGGTCTCAGGAGAGTTAATTATCACATAAAAGTCAACTATTAATATATTAGCAGACCCTTTTTATAGTTATCTTCCTACTTAAGGGTCTCATAGTAGTAATATTAATAATAGTAAGAGTTATATAACAGACCCAAGGATCAAAAGTATTCTTCAAAGAGATCAGTACATACATCTATCCGCTTATAGTATATTAATTAATCTAGGTAGCACAAAAGAGCTACTAGTTTTAATTATCAAATAGATTCAATATATGAATCAATTATAGACCAGTAGAGCTTTCATCTCTTTAAGTAGTAACCTTACTAATCTGCAGTTATATAGCCGTAAGTAGTATAATAGTGAAGTTAACTACTAATCAGTGTTGGTTTCACACGGGGTGGGCGACAGTACGCGCGCGTAGCCCTAATACGTATTGTTCGTATTGAAGCTATTCTGAAGTGCGAGTGTGTGTATAAGTCTAAGATACAAATTAGCTACGTAGGCAGTGGTGTTATGCCATATTGGGCCTGCGAATACAGTCACGTGACGTACGCACGTACGTACAATATCGTATCTCGCAGAGCGCCCATCCTGCCACTCCATGGGTTACGGGGTTATTGCGACAATAGCTAATATATTTAGTTATATATTCTATAGAATCTATGTAGTAATTCTAGGTTTGCTTAGAAAATAGCTGGCCTAAATTCCACGGTATTTATTAAATAGCTTGAGACTTCCTATCTATCTAACTAATATCTATCTCCCTTAAATACTTATTTAGCCTTACTTACTATATCTACTATTACTTTCGCTTTAATCTCTTAGCTAATACTATTTTTAATATCTTAATTATTAAAATTAACTAGTATAATAAGGCTTAGCTCTCCTAGATAATACTTAAGGAGATGTCTAATAATATTAATATTACTAATGCTTTAGAGGAGCAGTAGTATATTATAAGAGGGGCTTTTAACTACTTTCTCTTTTAGATAAAGATAATATTAAGAAGTATCTTAAGATCTTTAATAATTTATTAAATCTCTCTATTATTATTATAGGAGATATCTATATTTTAGCTGGATCTAAAGAGGAGGATACTGGGGATAGCTCTGAAGATAAGCTAATCCCTTCGTCTAGCACTTAATAGCTAATATACTTAACTTAATTATCCCAGCTTACCTACTTACTTATACCTCTTATATCCTAAAAACTACCTCACTTATCTATAAGCTACTCCTCTAAGTTAATATAGCGAAAGCGGAAAAGAACTACCTTACTAATAATAGACCTTAGCTCTTCTTCTAATAGTAAATAAATATATAATATTTTTACTCCTATTACTAAAACCCTATTTTAGATATATCTACTTATAGGTAATACTGCATAGTATTAACCCATGGGTAGTAGTACCTATGGGTAATTAAAGTGGGTACTACCCATATGGGTACCCGTGGGTAGTTAGCGAGCCTATTATCATCCAGTACCCCTCCAGTGCTCACCCAATTCCCAACGATCTTAGACTGAGCTCAAAGCCGCCCAGCTTACGGGCAAGAAGGCCCTCCAGGCCAAAAAGAACGATGCCACCAAGTCGGCCGAGAAGCGCAAGGCCGCAGACGAGTCTATAAAACCTCTCGTCTTTGACATCCCACTAGAGTGCCTTCTGCACCAAGCTGTTGCACCTGCGGTAAACCGTGGCTGTCTGCCCCTTGTGCTGACGTTGAAGTTCTGCGTGCTGCCTCAATCCTGCGCCGAGGAAAGCAACCGCGCCGCCGATGCCACACGGGCACATCTGTCCAACTTCTATTGTTGTCCGTCGTGTATTGTCCCAGGTTCATACCCAAAAAGCTGTGGTTCCTAGATTCTCTGGGGCGGTTACTCTCGTGCAGTCGTCTGTGGTGTACAGTCACGCATGAAGCGCTGCAAGACCGTCACGAGCGAAGCAAACAAGAGTTAATGGACGAGACGGTCTACTGGCTGCAACGCAGTCTTCTCCGAGACCGATTCAGCTGGCTAATTATTACGGAGGACCTCGAGGATGGAGCGGAAAAACAATGGAACCATGTCCGTCCATTGGCCCTACTCTCACGCAGAATCTTTCTAGAATCTGACTAGAGTGAGCAGTTAGCAGCCATCACGCCTCGACATGTGATGGCGATCAAATAACTCTGGGGAACCTAATAACGCTTGCGGAAAATTCGGAAAGAACCGCTGATAATCTGAGTTGCAAGTATTTAAGTAAAGAATGATGGGATGAAACCCCATAGTAGACTGAGAGACCAATGGCTAACGCGATAGACTATAGTCCACGAAGAGCCTCTGCATCAGTTGCCTCCAATGGTAGCCTACATTGTCCTCTCCAGTCTGATTCTTTGGTGTCGAAAACGGCACCAAACTCTGGATCACGAGGCCCCAAAAGCCGTAGTTGTGTGCCCCTCCTTCTGTTGTATTAGCACGTGTATCGGACCATGATCCAGCAGCAAGATGTTCATCTTCGGCAACGCGAGTACCGGAATATCTATAAAGGTCTTAGAGCAGGACCGCTTCTTCTATCGGCCTTCGTTGTGCAAGACAAAGACCACACTCGTACGTGTGGCTTCCCCTTCTCCTCATCCCCAACGTGACAATGAAGTTTCTCGTTTCAGTACCAACAGAGAGGTCAAGGATGGGATCAGCTCGAACCAACTGTTTTATAACGACTGTGTCAGAAATTCACGGCTTGGCAGGTTTCTCTTCCACTTCACCGGCAGAAGAGCCGTTGCAAAACTTCATCTCTGGATTGCACAGCCACTCCCAGAGCAAGACGTTTCAATCGAAACAAGATGAAAACAAGATATCTAATGAAACTTTACCAAATCTCTACATGGGCACCTCATACGTTACCATGGTCAGAGGACTTCTCCCCTGATTGAACCGATATGATTCATTGTCATTATCCCACCATCTTATAGCGAAATTGCTTCGCCGACCAGCATGACACCAGTCTAGTCCCAGATTGAGGGAAACATCAAGTTCGAGCCCGAGCCGTCATCATCGCCAATTCCCAGAGTGTCCTTGACAAACACCTCAAACTCCTCTGCGACAACAGCTCCAAACCTTTTGTTCTCTTCTCTGCTCGCGACGGTAGCCCTGTTAAAACGCAGAAAAGTCTCAAGGAAGTCCTGCCACAGGGCGGTATCGTCTAGGCTGCTATGAACGAGCTCGTTCGCAGCCATCCTGGCGCTCATGAACAACCTGACGACGCGAACGTCATTGTTGTCCGACGCGTTGCGGATGCTGGCGGCGGACCGGACAATCAGCCAGCAGATACAGGACAACACCTCGGCATAAGAAAGGTTGAAGACGTCGACGGACTTGTTGGCCCACTCTGGCCAAATCCCCGTGGAGTTGCCATCTCTTGTGAGAACGCGCCAAAGCGTACCAAAAACCTCGACGTGGTCTTTCCAGAGCATCTGATCCTGGACGGGTTCGATGTCGATATTGGGACGGTCCGCGCGATCGGCATTGCTGGAGATATTGAAGAGCCCTCTGTGGCACCAGGCGATACAGTGCCGCAAGATTCTCAGAGGCGTTGCATCGTTCCAGCACTCAAACCTTTCGAGCAGAACGTGCAGGCGTTGCACGTCGGCTGGGTCCGGGAGGAGCGCACGATGGTTGAGGTCGATATTGTCCAGTAGCGAGTAGGCAACCATGTCGACTGATCCTTCACTCTTCAGTAGAAATTGGTCTCCATTGTCGAGGATGGTTGAGACGGCGGTTCTAATGTCTGCTAACATACTTTGCTCGACGCATTGCTTCATCGAGTCGCAGACATGGACGTAGAGGAGGCAGTAGATTGGCCAGTTACTGCTGCCGACCTGGAATGCTGCCGACCTGGAAAACGATGCACTGCTTCAGTGATCCTATAGCCGGGCGACACTGTTCTTCGGTCTCGGCAGACCGACATCTAGTAATCATGTCATTGTCCTGCAGCGTGCCCATATTGAGCCTGGCGTAGATGTTAGATGCGCCCTTCCCATCGCATATGGCAAGTTGGGCATTTGCAGCCTCCATGATCGCAGACGTCTGGATTTGGTGCCCGTCGGTTCCGTCGGGGATGGCATGCGATCTGGCGCACTCAGCTTCATTGTGGGAGAGGTTTTCGTCATCGCTTTTGTTGCCGTCCTCTGTGGATGGTGAACTGATTATGCCTTCTTCTCCTATGTTGTATTTCTTGCAGCGCCACAAACACAGTCTGTAAATCAGCTGACGCTTGCTGGTGACAGTTAGTTCTTGTCCGCCGAGCCATGTAGTAATACTTACCTGACGTTGGTATCATACTCATCGAGCAGGTAGGCTCTCACATCTTTGAGAGAGTTGTTCGCGTATTGCTTACAGATGGTCTCTCTCATCTGTTCCCACCATTCAGGCGGCTTCCGGCTGGCCCTCGTTTTTGCCATCAATACTTTTCGTTGACGTTATCTGCAACTTCAGTGATTTTGCCCTGAGCGATCAACACGACTGCTTTGTCGCCAGGACCAGCAACAACGGCCATCTTAATGAAGGGCATCAGAAGGGGTAGCCATGAGACGAATTTTACCGTAGTGCGGCTCTTTGCAAGACTGCCTTGCAGTTCGCGTTGTCAACCTTGTGAGGCTCAGCAGAAGGCTTCCTGCACGCCTAATGGGCCGCGGACCGTCATTGTGAGAAGTGCGATTGTAATTTCCAGATTTAAACGCGCGGTATTTCCAATCCGATTCCCGTCGAGAGATTTTGTTACTTTTGCAGGTGCAGCACTGCCGGCCACTTAGCTTCGTCGGGCACAATTGGAAAATGGTCTTTGAGCCCAAGCACCATTCACAGGATACATAACCGTGGTGGGGTCACGGCCATTGGGTCGCGCCCTCGCCTTCGATATGACAATTCCATCCGAGAGAAGTTCCAAAAAGTACGATGAGCCTACCTTGGGCGTCGAGAACCCATATCACTCGCATAAAGATGGCGGTCCACGCAGGATATCAGGGCGAGCTGGAGCTTCTGCCGAAAGACGAGGACACAGGACATCGAATATCTTTTACTCCACGCAAGATGAGTCCCGCATTTCGGCACAATCAACCACGGTTCATTCCAGGCTGTTACATGGAAGAATGCAAAAGTGAACCCCGCATTCAGATTGAAACGACGCCTCGCGGCGCAAGTACAGAGTCAACAGCCTCGAACTTCCCAGACCCAGCGCCGACGTTGCGGAGTCGGATACCGACGCCTCACCGAGGCAAACAGGCGGCTGATCATGAGGCGACTCCGCCTTGGAAAACATCACTTATTTCCGCAAGAAGATCATTAGGAAGGGAACACGGACAAAGAAACCAATCCGACGGCTCTGCGTCGGATTCGTGGGCTTTTCGACTGGCGCCAATATCAAGTCGGGGTTCTCAGGCTTCAGAGAATGATTTGCCAGGTCAGAGACTAGCGAAAAGCTTAGCCAGACTAAATGCGGCTGGTGACCAGTATTTCAGGGTAAGCGGCCAGCAAAGCAGACTTCTCCCACGCGCGACTGACGCAGACTAAAGCAATTATCTCACTTGAAATGTAAGCAAACGCAAGGGACGAGGCGTATCTCCAAATCGGGTTGAGAGGTAAGAGACAGTGAGAGTCAACCTTTGTAGGGGCAATATTAGGCAGGTGCCCAGGAGAAAGAGTGCCGGGCGCAGGCAAAAGTCGTTACATGATACAATACCATAGCCGGAAAAGACAGAATAAGTTGAACATCTGCTTGGCCGCCGTCCCGGAAAGCCTCTGAGGCATCACAACCCAGATGCTTGTCCTAATTCGATGCTTGCCAGCTAAGTAATTTGGCTCCGTGGCAGGCAATCGTTATCGCACAACTCCCTCTCAAGTCTCGGGTCGTTGGACCGCAGATACTGTCGTAGGGACGAGAGGGGCAGCGCAAACTCGGTTGCAAAGGATGGAGCAGGTGACCGTGAATGGCGCGTGTGCCCCGCAATTTAGCTCAGAGGCCGGAGAAACAGGTGCGATGACGTGTGGAGGTAGCGGCCGGGTAGAGGTACCTCGCAGGAGAAACGGGCTCTGGGGGCCGAGACGCGGTTGGTATGCCAAGAATAGAGCGAGTGGCATGAGCAATGGGCCGATGACTGTTTCTTCTCTCTTGCAAACCACAGCTGTAGGCGAGAAACGACCGTTCGCAGTGAACAATGTCCCAAAATCAGACCTCCTGGCAACTTGCAACGAATGCTTCGTCGATGCCAAGCCGAGGAGCTGTTCCTTTGCATTCAGAGGAGAGAAAGCGGTGTTTCAGGCACTCCGGAAGTGTCCAGTACCATTTAGTTGGAGGGACCTGCTAGCCATGATGGTGTGTGGCGCTACCATAGCTTCCGCCCCCCTCTCGAACGGCGTCCCGTTCCATTGGAGAATTGGACGACAGGTGGGCAGCAGTCACAGGAGGCTATCCAGATGCGAAAGTTGCGCCGATGGTGCAATCGTGGGAGTCGAGCTGGGAGAAAGAGGAAACGACAGCATCGCAAGACAGGGTAAGCCCGTCGTCTGTAGTCAGACGTCAGCCCAGGAGAGGAGCTATGAGGTGATGATGATGATGTACTACCTACAGTACGTACTTCGCAGTAGGTGGGTGGAAAGCAAGGGCTCCCGTTTCTTAGACAGACCCCCCTGCAGGTCCGCAGAAGATCTAGCACACGGAAGCTCCTTGATTGTACTGATGTAAGGTACTCTCCTGTCAGCTGTGAAAAGAAGCATCGACCGCAGTGGCTGAGTGTGGTCTTCCATAGCGGGCTGCTAGTCGACTGAAACGAAGCGGCCACGAAGGGGCCACGACTTCTGGTTGGAAAGTTGGGACCGGTTCAATGGCGAAAAACCAATGCAATCGTCTACAAAAGTAGCGACAACAATGGAGAGACGACGGCTCGGGGGTGGGTGCAAGGACGCATTGTCAGTGCTCTTGGGAAAGAGGCGATGGAGAAGTTTTGGAGCGGGAAAAGGTGGCCCAAGGTACCTTGTGCGGGCGGGGGCGACTTCCCCACCCTGGGAAGGAGGGCATCGGGGCCAAATGCATGTATTTAGCCCAGAGGGCACTAGCCCAGTTTTGTAGAAAATATACTACTTTTTACCTCATGACTTAACCCCTGCTTAGATGCTTTTGAATAGTACTAATCTTTTCTAATCTCCCCTCCCTAAAATCTTAGGAAAATAACTATATCTATATTTTCTATTAGAGCTATTAGCTTAATTATATTTTATATATAGAAACCCTACTATTAGTAGCTTATTAATACTATATCTGCTACTTTAATTTAAATGGAGCTAATTTTAGATTATACTTCATTAATCTAGAGCCCTCTACTATTAGCCTAATTGATAAGAGTACTATATATTATATTTAGCTAGAGTTAACTTGAGAATCAGTACCTGTATTATCTCTAGCTAAATCATTGGTCTTATCTATAGTGAGTTTAATTTCTTTACCTTTATATTCTAGATTATTGATTATATTATATATTACTTAATTAAATTTACTAATTTCTATTCCCTAGAACTAGGATCTACTATATCTAGACGGATCTATTTATAGAACAGAAATCTTTAAATATTATACCGCCTATTTCTACCCTTATTATATTAACCTAATATATTAATATAGAGGTAAGCAAGGGGCTACTATTCTTTTAATTACGCCTAAACTAATAGCTTATTAACTCTACTAGCGCCCTATAGTAATGTCTAAGAGAGAAAGTATCCCTAGATTTAGTACTAATAAACTAGAGTAGATACTTGCTACTTTTGGATATTAGTAATTATAGGAAATATAGTAAAAGATATGACTTTTACTCTTATAACTTTAACTCACTATAATTCTATGAATATTAGGGATATAATAAAACAAAGATTATATTTGAATTTCTCTCTCAAATACGCTTTGAATAGTATATATGTCTATACTATTTGAATAGGGGTAGAAGTATTCTAAATATAAACTTAAAATAAGAAAATGTTGAGATACTGCGCGTGCAAAATGCTACAGAATGTATGATCCTAAAGGATTTATAGTTCTAAAGAATTTATATTCCTATAGGATCTATACTCAGTAAGCGCCTGCACTCAGTAAGCGCGTACGCGTCATAAAGAATGTACTAGTTACGCGTTAAAGTACGTACTAGTGCGAAGTCTTATGAAAACTATAGTTTATATATATTAACCTTTTCCCCGCCTTCTAGCGCTTAAGATTTTGAAAATACACATACAAAATATACATTTTTCAATATCTACATTTTTTCTTCTATCTAACTATTAAGTTGTTTTCTAGGATTCATATAGTTTATCTACCTATTTATCCTATTTAAGTAGCCTTGTACCTATTCTACCTCTTTGTTCCACTTATTTTATAAGAAGACATTTCCTGTGCTAACAGTAATCCCTCTTAGAAAAGATCTTATATAATAGTAATATTTAATTTCTATAGAATATATATGAAGTATACTTACTATAAGCTTAGGTTTAAGGTATTAGTACTAAGAGACTTAGAATTGACTATAAGAATATTATTACTTAGCTAGAAGCTAAAGCTATAGATACTAACCTATTGACTAGAAGACTATTTACTCTTTTAATTAATAAGTATTATAGTTATATTTAGAACTATCTAACTAGAGCTATTATAGAGTAAGTAGCAAGTAAAATACTATCTATTAATACTAATTCACTACTCTCATAAAATAAATTACCCTAGTACTCAGTTACCTACTATAAATAACTTAAGATATTAAATAAATCAATTAGAGCTAATAAATAGAAGCAGGCTATAGAGATAAACAAAGCTAAAATAATTAAGTAGCATAGAGGAATTATACTCCATCTAGCTTATCTTCTATTACTATGAGTACTACTACCTGAACTAATATACTAGAACTAACCTAAGCTTTATAACTACTCTTAATAACTAGCTTATTAGAACCTTCCTACTTAACTTAACCAACTAGCTTAGAAATAGCTAGCTTAAAAGAATTTATAACCTACTTAATAATAACTAGTTTAACCTATACCTTAGCGTAACTAGAGCTAGGTTTAGCCTAACTAGAACTATTAATATAGTACTTAACTATAGCTTATATATTAGCTTCAACCTCATTAGAACTAGCATACTTAGCTTATATAAAGCTAATCTTAATAATCTATTTAAGATTAATGTTAATAACCTAAACCTAAATTATTATAACCTTAATAACTAGCTTAGAGCTAATATTGATTGAATTAGAACTAACCCTAATAGCTTATTTTCTAGTCTTAAGCTATATAACTATTATAGTAGCTTTACCTAGATTAAGCTAGGTATTGATAATAAAATGGATAACTAGAGCTTGACTAATAGCGCCCTACTATTTGATACTAACTTAATAGGTTGAAATAATTATAGTTAGCTTAGATTAGTTATACCTAATAGTTCCTAGCTAAGTAAAGTAGAGCAATATAGTAGGAGGAGATCTAACTTATTAAGTAAGAACTAGATATTAGCCTAAACAGTACTATTCTATCAGATAATAATAGAGGTAGTATAAAGTACATAGTATAAATTGAAGTAAGTAAAAATCAAGGAGATTAAGACTGATTGCCTATTCATAAACCTTAAAATAAATGAAATAGAGTAGAAATATTCTTTCAAGCTATCAGTAAGTATCTAGAGAAACATAGAAGAAATATATCAACATAGAATAATATGTACCTTGGCGCTAAGATTGTACCTCTATATACTTATATGAAGTAGGTTAAAACTAAGGGCTCATTTAGCGGAAGTATAAGTATTTATATTATATTTCTAGTTATGAGACCTTAAACTAAAAGATTATAAAGCTTTATTATCTATTCAGCTTTATCTCTTTAATATAAAGCTAATACCTAAGAATTAACTAATACCTAATTAAGAGAATAGGTTTAGTAGAAGTAGGAGTAATTAACTAGTTTAGAGGTTATTAACTATATTATATATAGAGTTATTACGTCTCTAACTCTAACTAAAAGAAATAATTTTAGAACTTTTCTAATAGAGCTGATCTTTTACAACTAAAAACTTGAAACTAATTCTTGAGAGAAATACTATATTAATCAAACGTTTATTATAATACTTATTATTATATAATATAGAAATAAATAAAGTAATTAATATAAGGATAATATAAATAATTTAGAGAAAGAAGAGTAATATAGATTAAAACTTTAAGAATAATTAATTATTTTTAAAATTACTTATAATTTTACTAATATTATAGAGTTTCTCTTAGGTTACGAAATCGATGGATGACGTAATCAATAGCTCAAAAGAGTAATAGTATATATAAAAGCTTAGTATTCAAGCCTCTATCTTCTAAGTAAGCGAGAGTATCTTGGGGAGTAGCGCTTCTCTAATACTTAGGGCTTATGTTCTAAAACCTTCTAGGCCGCGTAAGCTGCTTGCGTAAGCTGCCCCACTTATTTCCTATATAGGTTTGCTATTAAGTAGTAGCATGACCTTAACCTAAGTTAGGTTTAAGCTCATTCTAGAGAGTAGATACTAGCACCTTTAATAACCTTCTAGAGGCTTCTTTTTACAGTATATACAGTACTAATAATACTGTGATATACTGTGCTCTATATTTAGCCTCTATTATATAGTCCTTATAGCATTATTATATATAGCCCTTTTATTATTTTAAATATCTCTTATATCTTCTAGATCTAAGAAAGCCTAAATATAGAGCTAAGAAAATTAAGCTTAAGCAGATAGATAGGAGTATCTATTTATATATCTAACTTATAGGCAGGGGCAACTTGCCTACCCTAGGAAGCCCTTAGAGCGAAATATATAAACTTAGCCCGGAGGGCAGTAGCCTAATTATCTCAGAGAAAATATACTATTTTTTACCTCATAATTTTAACCCCTGCTCGGGTGCTCTCGAACGTGTCGGACTTTTTCGCGTCAATTAGCTGAAAATTGGTGTGTGTATTTCGTAAGTTCTGAGGTACAAAGGTCTCCACCAAAATCTATACTAGATACAGGTACCCACAATCTGGCTACCAGTCGGGACGGATTTCGGGTCAAATCGGCATACGCTCATCAGCATACGCCCAGTTCGACACGCCCCCTCAGGTTGGTGCCCAAAGGGTCCAAACTGGACAAACTAGCCAAAATAGCCCAAATGGCCCAAATAGCCATTTTTGCAAATCTCAAATCCCCCACTTATAGGCCCTTTTACATATAGCCTATTTAAGAGTATATCTATTGCTTTAAATCGCTTCCGTCATGCTCATTAAAACCTCCTAGTAAGTAAGAAAGCGTGACGCCATTTATAGAGCTTCAGCCTCTAATTCAGTACGCCTATTATCCGCAAGAAGGTCGCTCTTATCCGCGAGGTTAATTTAGCTAATAAAGGTAGCGAAGGCGGCGGCTAGCAGGGCCTTCATCATCCCATCTGCTATTATTTCAGCTAATCGGGTATAAATAACCTCTATACAGTTATCCTGAATCTCTTGTCGTAGCTAATAGTTGTGAATATCAACATAGCGTAACTTAGTTTATAGTTAAATAATCTCTTGGGTTACTAGCCATATCGTTTAAATATTATCATATTATATAACCACCTTAAGGCTATTATAAGTCTAATCGTGATGCTAATCAATTGCGACTGCATAGGAAGGCTCTCCTCTAGGAGGGAGGCTTACCCATAAGGCGGTTATTAGCTAGCTTGCAAATAGTCCTTCCTTTGCAGCCTGCGATAGGGCCAAAAGCTCTACTTCTATAGTGGAAGTTATTACTATCTATTATTTGTTAGCCCTCTAGGCTATTATCCCTCCAAATAGCTTTGTTATAAAGGCTTAAGAGCTCTTTTAGTCTATTAAGTTATCTGTAAAGCTAGTATCCAATGCTACTTCTAGCCTATCGATATCCTTAAACCCATACTTGAGGTAGAGCCCTTTTAACTTCAGTAGGTATTATACGGCTTAATTAGCAGCTTAGTAGTATTTTAGGCTAGGGTTTTATTTAAATCTTAGAAGACGACTAACTACAAAAGCGATATCAGGTCTAGTTATAATAGCAGCATATAATAGCAATCCAACTTTTCATTAATATAGCTAAATCTCTTGAGGCGTCGCTTACTCTTTATATAGGAGTAACTCTTTAGCAGCTATCGGGGTATCATATCGTGAGTTAGTATTAATATAGTTATTTAGTAGTTTTATTAACTTATCAATAAATACTACCTACAATAGCTATAGCCTCTTATTCAGATAATCTCAAAGGACTTTAATTTCTAGGAACTAATATAGGTCTTAACTACCCTTAAGAGAGTATCATTTCTATAGTTATCTAATTAGCGAGGTAGTATAACTACAATCTTCGGGGGGATATACTATAACGTAATTATTAATATAAAAGAAGAATAAGACCTTGCTATAGCGCTAACAGTAGTTTTAACTAGGTATCTGCTCAAAATTGAGGGTATTTAGACCCTTTTTGAGGTGTTGCTGCTATAAAAGAGGGGATCTGCGAAGCCCATATAGTGCCTTCAGGAGCTTAAGCACTCTTCTAGGCTCTCAATACCCTGGTAGCATCTCTATATAGACCTCTTCATTCAGGTTAGTATATATAAAAGTATTAATAGCATTATATTAGATTAGATCTATATTAAATTAGTTAGTAATAGCGACGAGGGTCCTAAATAATATCCCAGCTAATATAGCAGCATATGGATCACAAAGGTCGTGAGGCTATTAATCGCCTCTTACTACAAGTCTCACCTTAATTTTTAGAAGCTTACTATACTTATTTAGCTTATAAGTATATACTTAGTAGTATCTAAGGACTTTATAACCTTTTACTACCTTTTGTAATATAATTAGCCAGAACTAAGATATTTAGTAGCTCTAGAGATAACTCTCTTCAGCCTAAATAAACTTAGCACCTATTAGGTAGCTATAAAGCTTAAAATATAATAAGGGTAATATTAGTAATAACTTATAGTAGGTATTTTACTACTTTAGATTTATCCCTAAAGTTATTACTTCTAGGGCTAGGAATAATAGCCTTATTATAATATCTCAGGCAGGCTTATAGCTACTTGCTAAAGAATTAACAGGTTAATCAGATCACACTAAGGACCTTTAACTATTATTAGCTTCACATATACGAGGCATACAATATATATTAGGTTCGCTTACACGAGGCAAGTGAGATTTATTAGTAGTATAGCCTAGGAAGACCGCTTTATATGAAGTCCTCGTAGTGACTCTGACTTTCGAACAGAAGTCTAAACTTAGGTTAGCCTCATTAGAAACTACTGAGATATGCCCCCTCACGTTAAAGTTAGCATAAATACCTTCCTCAAGTGCTTAGAAGAACGTTGATTTAGGAGACTATGGGGGAGTTAGTAGTAGAGAAAATTTTACTTGAGAATAGCTATAAAATAGCTCTAGTGCAGATACTTCACTATCTTCATCTTTAGTATAACATAAGTCGTTATTTAGGTTTGCAATAGCTTTAGAGTTGCTCTAAATAGTAGTTCTCAGGTTAAAGAGCGTAGCATAGTAACTTTAGATCTCCTCTAGAGTTATATCTTTAAAGTTATCATAGCAAGTATCTATTTAACTATCGAAAATAGCCTCCTTATTGAAAAGCACGTCTCAAGTAGTAATAACTTCTCCTTTTAAAGGGTTCTAAATCCTATAGCTATTTGAGGTAGTATATCTAATTAAATAGCTAATCTAGGCTCTTACAGCTAGCTACTAGCAACAGTTTTAATAGAGTTAAGTATCTAAAGTTATTACAAAAGACTTACTCTCATACGCCTAAAGATAGGTTAGATCAGGTACTATAAAACCCTCTTTTAGCATCTTATGAAGTATCTCATAAGGCGTCTTCCACCCTTATTGCTTGCGTGGTATGCAGTTATATAGGTAGGTAGCCGCTTTTATAATCTCAGGCAATAATACTATAGGTAGTAAGGCTAAGAGTTATAGCAAGCGGGTCTTTTGCTTAATAATAGTAGCGATTCTTTCGGCGCTTCTATTTTGGGCTTATATATTTAGAGCAGATAGCTCTATTTAAATACCCTTGCTCTCAATCCTTACTGCAACTCTTAGGTATTAAAGTATCTTATTATCAGCCTCAATAACCTGGACCTTAGTCTTATACTATATATTAACTATTAATATAACTTTATCTACTACTTAGATAAGGGATTTACTCATTTAGTTAGCTAGGTAGAAGTTCTAGGCGAAGCCTGAGGCTCTATTCGCTACAATAGCTGCTGACATATACCCTCTATATCCCTTATCATAGTTGTGGAAGTTAATAGCAATCCTTTCGCTAGGTTTTAATAATTTTACTAACTCTCTTAGGGCTTAGCAGACCTACCTTATTATCTTCACTATAGCGCAAGAGGTGCACTTAATAGTCTCAATAGGCTTATTATTGTTATTAATATAAATACCTCTTGTGGCCTCACGTAGCTATCATAAGGGTTCTAGGCCGCAATAGCTGATATATTGATACTATAATAATATTAAGCCTCAAAGGAGTTTTTAAATAGTTAAAGAGTTATACTTATAGCAAAGAGGATATTTATATATCTCATCTAGAGGGGATTTATAGCTATTAGTAGCTATTACTATAAACCCCATAGGTATACCCGCCCCCTTATATAGATAATACTTAAGTAGATACTATTAGTTAATATTAAATATCTCTACTATATAGACATAATCTCTTTATTAAAGGCAGTTTTAATTAGGGTTACTAGGTATAGTATCTCACTATATACCCTTCTTTTGCAGTAGTTATATAGATATGAGGCTAGTAGCTAGCTATTTATAATACGCTATGTTATTAAGGTGAAGGGTTATTAGAAGCTCTCTAGGACCTTGAAGGTGAAGGTCTACAGACCCCCAGCTATTAATAGTAGCCCTTAAGGTCCTAGTAATAATAAAGTTATTATGAGAGGCTAATTAAAGGTTAATAAATTGTGAGAGGTTATTAAATATATAGATAGTCGCTCTAGTATTAAGTAGGACTGAGGAAGAGAGGAAGTATTAGTTTTTTAATTCCTATAATAGTTCCCCTATATCTACTATTATAGCTACTATATAGTTATCAACCTAATCGATAAGTCTTCACCTATTTAAATTCCTCTACGAAATTACTACTAGGCTGGATCCTCTTAATAATATAGTTAATATTTAGGCTAGTCTTCTAGAAAGGCGATATAGTAGCGCTAGAGAGTATATCCCTTATAGTAGCAGAGACCATACTACCTGTTATTACTGCAGTCGTTTTAGTGAGGCTTCTTATTATATGAGTCTTGTTGGCTGCTAGCCTTATGCTTATGGCCTCCTCCTCTTTTCTGATGCTTGTTCTCGTTATCCTCTATAGTTGTGGGTCTAAATACCCCCCCCGAGGCTTGCTTTTGTAGGCTGTATCTGCACGCTCATGAGGGCTTAATAACCTCTAAGCTAGGTAGCTAATAGAGAGTTACTTAAGACCCTATAGTAGTTATTAAACTATAAGCTTAACTACTCTATTTGAGGGACTTTTGCTGCTTAGCCTTTAAAGATAGCTATATCCTATTGCTTAACCTAAAGGGTGATCTCTTCTTATGTAGTAATAGTTTGATTTTTCCTATTTAAAAGGATATCTTTATACTTACGTACTATAGCCTTCTTTTGATTAATAACTAAGCTACTAACTTAGGCCTAGAGCTTTAATACCTAAGTAGCGATATCCTCCTTAGCGAGATAGCAGGTCTCGAGGTATTAATAATGGATAGTATTGGAAATCTAGTTCTGTATTATAGTAATGTTTCTGATGTGTTTAGAGTAGACCTTTTTCTCCTCCGCATATTGAGTTATTATGGTATTATAGAACTTCATCTCCTTCTCTTTGAAGTTGCGAATAGTATCCTCTTTGTTAGTAGGGGCTGCTGCGTTACTTGCTATTTGAGTACTTAGGTAGGCCCTAATAATGAGCCTCGCATCTAGAAGGTTGGGTTTCGTGATAGCGTTACTAAGCCATAGCTTATTGGTCTTACTTAGGTCGATATAATCCTATATTTTAATGCGAGAGGCGCGAGCCTCTAGCTAGTTAATCTATAATATCTAATCCTTTGGACTGTTTAGCTAAATCTTTGTGATAGCCTTATTAGCAGAGGGCTTAGATATATTGGGAGGTATTTTAGGCCTTTAGAGGGTAGTGAAGACTAGGTTAGGTTTATAAATATATAGTTAAAAATTGTTTAGGTGCAATTGAATGCGTTGTCTGGTTGCGATAGCTTTAAAATTAAGTAATAATGTGTATGAGACTCTTAATTATCGGACTTTTTTGCGTTAATTAGCTGAAAATTGGTGTGTATGTTTCGTAAGTTCTGAGGTACAAAGGTCTCCACCAAAATCTATGCTAGATATAGGTACCCACAATCTGGCTACCGGTTGGGATGGATTTCGGGTCAAATCGGCATACGCCCATCGGCATACGCCCAGTTCGACAGAACGGCACTGACTTTTTCTCCTTGGACTCTGGAGCGTGGGATTTGGTGAGGAGTGGGCCAAAGTCTCATGAAGTCGTCATACCCGTGCAAGGATGATCCAATCACGGGTAGCACTCCTCGCCCTATGCCCCTGTCAGCCATCGGACTGCAGCTGCAAATGCGCTCCACACCTGCTGCGCAACGCCTGCGGCCTGGTGGTATGTGCGCCAGCTTCACCTCCCCTCGTCATTCCCTCACTTTGTTTGACGTCCAGACTCCAATTCTTTTGAGAAAAGCCTGGTTTTCTTGGGACCGTTTGGTGTTATCCCTCCCATCTTGTATGCTACCGAGAAACAGGGTACATCCGAAGACCAAATGCAGCCTCTTGTTTGTGTCCAAGGGGTGTGGCCCGCTTACCAGGGCCTCCATCACCGATCTCCAAGGTCCACCTCAGAGCAAGAACTGTAGCTGCCGTGCCACCCCATCAAGGTAAGGTACCTTACAACAGCTGTGATGGATGCCTCTACCGTAAGATAGTGACTCCAGCGGCGGAAGGGAGACGTCATGGGATGGGTGGTTTGCTGGGGAACCGCTCTTCCTTTGATGCATCGTCAGCTCTGACGACAACTCGCGATCTGCTCTTTCTCGACTCCTGACCTCGACTGTTGCTGCTGAATGGACAGGGAATAGCAACAAACAGGGTATGTGAGGCTAGGTCAGCCTATACCGACTGCCAATGCATTGGCCACGGCCAACGGGTCCCATGTATCATGTTGTTAAACCGCTAGACGCAGGGCCGATCCCGATTCAAAGCGCTTGTCCACCACTCTTGAAGTACATGGCTACGACCACTCACCTCGAAAGCACAGAAAGAACTGCCATCGACCGAGCAGAGCAGGTCACCCATTCACCTGCCTTACGTGCTGCAGACGATATCCAATCGGGGATAGGATGGCTTAGGTGTCAGCCATCAGCCACCAGCCATCAGCCAATCCATCGCCTACCTAGACAAGCAAAGCGTCCAATAATCAGAGCAAGCACCAGCCCAGTTTCCAAGCTTTTCATCTACACCGCGGTATCTATCAGATTACCTTATGCTCTTAGCACGAATAACTTCGATTCATGAGCAACATGTGTTCAGAGCCTTCTACTATTGTTGCATCAGATATCCACGAATTACCTCAACCAAAGAAGGAAATTTTTGTTGGGCGAAGGCGTGTCTGTGATGAAGGTCCAAGGTAAGGCAGCCCGCATCACAAGGAAAGAGCCGATGTACATACAACCTTCGCCTCAGCACCTACCTACCTAGGTATCTTAAGGTGCCTTCCTTTCCGACTTGCAGAACCTAAGGGAACGTACCTCTCTTGCATCCGCGTTACACGCTAATGTGGCTGTGGCGAGTTGCTTCCCCGCAGGTTTAGCATCCCAGCTGCCATCCACTTTCCCGTTTAAATGCTACCAGCCTGCCCCCCATACCAACGGTTTCCTTACTTCCAAGCTTCTGCCATAACGCAACTTCATTCCGTACAACCACCGCGACCAGACTGCGGATTGAAAATAAAGGCACCTGGCTCAATTGCGGAAAATACCAACAGACTGCGACCTACGAAATCCATTTACGATGCCTACTGCTTCGGAGCGTGTCCACGCCTGTGAGTCTTCTCCGCCAGAGATCCATGCCTCAGCTTGCTAACTTTCGTTCTAGTGAACCCTTTCTCGAAGAAGGAGTCTCATAGCGCCGGCGCCATCACGACATACAAGGTCCTGACTATCCTGTCTTGGCTTCTCTCCCTCATCGTCACCGTCTACTACACCGCCTACAGGGCACACGATGGACACACCCTTGTGAGAAACATCTGGGACAGGAACTGGATGTACCCGACTGCCTTCACCCTCAACTCGGTCATTGTAGACATCTACTGGTAAGCACGCATGATACGCACAGAAGTCGGTCGTGATAATGACGGCCTAAAGGATCGTGCTCTTCATCCTCCAGATCGGATATGTCGCCCACCTCTTCTCTAGCAACACTGACTACGTGAACGCTGCCGCCAGCGTCGGATCCCACTTCATCTTCAACAACCTCCTGCATTTCGCTTTCATCATGCTTTTTGTGCGCGAGCATTCCGCCTGGGCTGAGGTTATCTTGATTATCAACTTCTTCAACTTGTCCTCGCTGTACTTCCGCCACAACACCTACCCGCGCTTCATCCACTGGCCTGTCGTCTCCGCTCCTCTGGCTTGGACCTTCGTTGCCATCTATTGGAACGGTGCCATTATGATCCACCGCCCCGACACCCTCGTTGCGCGCATCTTCGGAAACATCTTCATCTGGTCCCTCCTTGTTTACGGTGGATTCTTCATCATCATCTACAAGGTCAGTCTGCCGTGTGTGCGGGCAATGAAACGATGCTAACTTGATGTAGGATTACACCATGGGTTTCTCTCTCAGTGTGCTCTCAGCCGCCATCGGCGTTGCGCAGTTCGAGCGCCAGATCGTCGCCTTCCAGTGGATCTTCGCCTTCACCATCATGGCAGTCCTATTCGTCGCGACGCTCGTCGTAGCCTACCCAGCCTGGTCTGGAAAGGAATACTCCTGGCCTCGTCGTTCCGCTCCCGCCGACCAAGAGCGCGCTCCTTTGTTGGCCGATGACCAGTAAATTTGGCAATCGCTGCTCAAAACTACAAGCTGAAGTTCAAACCTGTGCATGGAGTGGCATCTCAGCACTTATCATCACATTAATCGCAGGATGGTAATCGGTCGCCCACGAAAAGGTGTGGCAAAAGAAAAAGTTGCTGGTTCAAAATTGCTTTGCGGTAATATTCCCCTTGTTATTAGTCGCTGGGAAGGCATGAGATGCGCAGGATGACGTAGCTGTCCTTCTTATCGCTATCATTGTCCCCCCGAAGTTTTCTTATCTTTGGCACTAGCCTTGATAGGGAATGGTCAACGATCTCCAATGCTTGAGCACCTCAGTGAAGCTTTCCATACTGCATAGTAAGGTATCTCGTAGAATTCGTTTGTCACCCAATTTTGTTGCGATTTCGCCAGAACCGTCGCACTGCTAGACTCATGGTGCTTCCAAGAGCTTTCCCCTTTCCTATAAACATCGGGACCGATATCTGTCAAGTCTCGCGCATCTACCGACTCCTTGCCAGTGACCGGGGGATCAGGTTCCTCCAACGCGTCTTTACTCAAGATGAACGCGCACAGGTTCCTTCATTGAACAGCAACCCTAAACCTCCGGAAGGGTTCCAAGATGGCGACTTCCACATTCTTATGAAGAACAACCCTTCGTTGTGGAAGACAGCTACCCATGTAGCTGGAAGGTACATCCGCACCTCGTCCTGCCACCATACTCAAACTAACCAATTCACCTTGTAGGTTCGCCGCCAAGGAGGCTGCGTTCAAGGCCCACCCGTTCAGACGACTCACGTTCCATGACGTTACTATCATGAGGAAATTGCCGGTAAAGGGGAAGGAGAACCCGAACGGCAGCGGCCCGCCGGTGGCCGTCATTCGCGGCGAGAGGGAGGGCGAGCCAGGTCAGGTTGCTCAGGTCTCCATCAGCCACGACGGAGACTACGCGACTGCGGTCTGCCTGGCATATGAGCCGTCTTCGGGGCCCAAAGAGGCTGAGGAGAAGGCGCATTGACAAGGCGCTCCTGGGAACAGGATATGAATGGTCCCTAAGGACCAATTCCAAGGGAGTCATCACAGATCTGGCGGCTTGGTCGTGGAGGATCTTCAGTGCGCTCAGGTTACGGCGGAAGATTCTTCTGCGAAAAGCCGGTCCATGCCCTGACTGATTGGAAATTCCCCAAATGAGAAAGGAGCAACGGCAGTTCGAAGCCCGCATTCAATCCGTATCTATTTCACTGCCCCCATTTCTGCACATTCCATTTTCAATGCACCGACGCCTCACTGCGCCTTGAATCCCAGCCATCAGTACTCCAAGTCTGCCCCGAAAACCCGCCCTTCATCGTCCGATCCGCTAATAACCCCACCAAAACCACCTACTGCGCAAACGGGAAAAAAAATGGAAAGACCAAACCGCCTCCATCTCCGGGGCTCTTCCATACAGCGCGTCACGTACAGTTTTGCGTGCGCAGACCCACCGGAGCGCCCCCGACAAAACCCACACTTGCACCCTTCGTGCCCCCCGCCCCTTGGACCACCCCTACATAGGACACAAACCGGTGTAGCAACGTCAACAGCGAGCAAGGAAATTGTGCAGCCTGGCCGGCTGGCGCAATGGTAGCGCGTCAGCCTCCTACTCGTAAGAGAAGTGAGCTGAAGGTTGTGGGTTCGAGTCCCACGTTGGTCGTTTTTTGTCCTTTTAAGAGACTTTTGGCCTGGCCAGCTGAGAGGGTGATGATTTTTGATGGTGTGGAGGTTGTTGTGAATGCCGGTGTGGTTTGAGGAGGGTGCGATGCACATCGAGTGCTTGATGTGGGGTGGTTAGACTGTGTTTGTGAATAAATGCCCAGCGTTACACGACAAAACTTCGCAAAGGACATGAACGATGGGACTTGAGATTTGAAGATAATGTACCCGGAGGATCTTGCCGTAAGCGTTCGCTCATCAGGGGTCCAGACATGAGTTTCCAAGATCTCCCAGTCATACTGGGAGAGGGCATAAGGCTGAGTTTATAAAACTTATGACATGGCAAAAACACACACTCCCTCGATCGTTGGCTCGGTGGCTGTCTGCCCGGCTGTCGCATCCTACTAGCTAATCAATTTGTCAGCCCTCCTTAATCAAGCTCTCGATTACTTTCATCAGGCAAGTGTTACAATTACTCCATTTTCCCTCTGCCTCCTCCGCCATTGCTAATATCACGACACCACTATAAACAAAAGGTATTATAAGATAGGAAAAAGCTTGCTTATATAGCCATAACTACTATAGGGGACCTTATAGAGGTATAGATACCTTAACTCTAGGTACTTTAATATTCTATAAATATACTAGTATTATATAATATACTAGATATATCTATATATTATAATACCTTTTCTTAACTAGTATTATTAAGTAATCTACTTAGCCCGCCTTATTACTCCTTTTAAACCTTAGTGCTCTACTATCTAAAGCTATTATAACCTCTAAAGCCATTATAACTTCCTAATTAAGTAATCCTAAGCACTAGCTATAGTATATATCTGAATATATCCTAACTAAAGGGGTATTACGCCTATCCTAGATCAATAGGATCCCTCCTACCTATATGCGCTAAGTGCGCATAAAGCCCTCCCGCTAGAAGTATTGAGTTCTCCCTTTAGAGGCGCGTATAGAGCCCTCCCAAATATTAGAGGCTTATAATGCTCTCAGCCCTCCTATTAGAAGCGGGCGTATATGAAGCCCTCCCTAATATTAGAGGCCCTCTCTCGCGAGATCCCATCTCCTCTCAAGACTTTATTATAAAGCCTTCTCTCTTAGAGGAGGCCCTCTTATTGCAGTACTAATAACCCTCATTATTAGGGCTCTCGCGTAAACCCTCTAGGCTTTATATTATTGCTATGGAATAACACTAGGGCTCTTAGTAGCTTTTATAGTAGTGGAGTAGTATTGGGGTCTCCTATATAATTAGTTAGTAAAGCAAAGGCGTATAGTTACTATAGCTTAGGCGTAAGCTAGGCTTATAACCTATAATAATATAACTATAGATAATAGTTATTATAAAATAGAAAAACAGTTGCTTATTTAGCTATAACTACTATGGGGGGCCTTATAGCAGTATAAATACCCTAAACCTAGATACTCTCATATTCCACAAATATACTAGTATTATATAATATACTAGATATATCTATATATTATAATAGCTAATACCTAACTACCTGCTTAGCTGCCTATCTATTTAGTTATAACCTGCAAAAGCTACTCTGTGTTATGGGCTACGCCCGGTTGGAACTATCTGGGCTTCTGCCCAGATTCACCGCCCTTAGGGCCCATCTAGTGGCCACCCAGTAGCCACCTACAAACCTAGCGTAACTACCGCTGAAGTGGAAAACTCTCCCTTTTCCTCTTCAGTTTCAAATAAACAGTATTACGCCACCTCTTGTCGCACAGACTCGAGTTAAGCCCTTCGCACTCTGCTCTTTATAAACAGCCTGCATAGTCCGCCTTTCCTATAGCTATAACTAAAATCTGATCTATCTATAAGTTTACTATTTCCTAATATATTATTATATAGCTGCTACTCTACTAGCCTACTACGTATTATTTATATAATAATAAGGATCCTATATATAGTTAGGAGTTAGAAATAGGGATTAAATAAGTATATCAATTTTAGTTATATCTTAAGACCTACTCTTATACTTAGATACAATATATCTAAAGCTTATTATTCATATTATTAAATCCTAGTATTATTACTTTATACTTCTAATCTATATTACTAGTATTACTTAATTAGAGCTCTAATATATCGCTAATATACTGCTATACCTAATTACTCTATGCCTCTATAGCCTATATTATTAATAAAAGCTAATATAGCGCTACTTATAGTTATAATACTCCTCCTCACTAAGAGCCTAGCGTCTATTAATCTTAAGCTGCTTTAGTATTCTCTCTACTAGTAGTACTAGCCTTAAATAGCCTTATACTATAAGCTTTATAGAGCTATTTACTAAACACCCATAAGTAATAACTAAGTTAAATAAATATGAATATTAATAACTCATAGTTAAGATAAAAAGTAAAAAGAAATAAAATCAAGTTTAACTAAGTAGAACATAATAAAATAATTATGCATAATTCTATAGAAGCTCTTATAGTTTAAAACTAGAGGTAACATATCATATAACTAGATAAAACTAATATTTAGTTTCTGATAAAAAGTAACTAATAGATAATTACTTATAAATACTTAATTAATTAATTAACCTATTATTATTATTATTATTAGGATATTGGGCGTATTGGCGCAGGCGCAGGTGGCTCGGCAGAATAGCCCGGGCGGTGTGGTGTAATGTGGGACATTAGCCTCCTATCTACACTACTATTACCCTCCTGCCCACCTACTAATACGCAACTTAGACCTTTTTGATACTATTACTTTAACTCCTACCTTTTACATATATATACTAAACTACAAACGAAGGCAACAATCACACTATAAAAGCATCACTAAAAGCCTCAAATCAACAAAATAATAGCAGTTATCCTTAGATTACTACCTCCAGGTAATTCCTTACTAACCTTACTAAGCTATTTAGTTAGATTTATTATATACCAAGGCACCTATAACCCCTATGGGATTCCCTCCACGCAGATCTTTTACTGTTTTCACTATTTATTGTTCTTCACCTTCTTTTTCTACTATCCCTCAATTATTCACATTAAAATATGCGTCAAAACCGACCCAATAATCTCTTCCCGCAGGATCTCTTTACGTCACGTCGAGAACCCTCATCTTAGCATAAATACCGCTTATACCTATTATTACTATTAACCCCACATGCTACACTTACTAAAATAGTGCTAAACGAAAAAACGAGAAAACTACCACTTTTAACTACTATTTCAACCTCCCGTTAAATAACACAAAGACCCGCCTCATATCATAAGATCCCGCCTCTCACTATAACTCTTCATTATTAGTTATCTTATAGGATAGCTGCTATTTATAATACTAGTAAGAGTATTAGCTAATAAAGTTTATATTATTTAGCTATATCGATTGATTTAGCACTCTTTAATCTAACGTTAATATTAATATATCCTTATCTTAGAAACTCCCTACTTCAACCCCCCCCCCCCCCTTTCCTTCCCTTCTTTATAGATTCTCCTTATACTTACAATATCTTAGAACGCTTTAACTATATCTAAATATATTATCAACCCTTCCTACCCTTTAGCTATTATGTTTATTACCTCATAATATCTAAAATGATCCCTAAAGGCTTAGTTACTCCCAATAAGTCCCCTCTACTAGGATCAAGAGGATTTAATAACCTAAAAGGCAAATAGGTAAAAGTAAAGCCTTATATTAACTATACCACCCTATTAACTGAGATTAACCCTGCTACTAATAATAAACCTTAACGTATAGCTATTTTAGCCTATAATACTAAATACTACTATAGAAATAATAAATTACTACTACTAAGCTATTTTAGAAAGTAAAGACTAACTTTAAAGGATAGACCTAAGAGTAATTTAATAAAGTTAATTTAACTATTTTGACTGCTTTTAGAAAGACTCTCTAGGATAGAGGAGTTTATATTACTAGCTAAGTTAGCTAAACTATCATAAAGAGACTTATTAATGTTATCTAGACTAAAGACTACTATATCTAGAACTAGTAAGAGATTAATATTATTATAAAGAAGATATAAATACTCAGCAAGTATATTAATAACCTAGAGTTCTATAAGAAGTTAATTAGTAAAATGAAGCTATTAATAACCCCACTAGAGATTATCACACTAAAGCTATATTCACATAATACCCCTCCTTCTAACCCTCCTTCTAACCCCTTTAATATTAACCTATTATTATCTATACTTTACCCTACTTTATATAAACTTAAAATCCCTACCATCTCTATTGAGTATAATGCTAACCCCTATCAGCTTGCTACGCTTATAAAGATATATAGGGATGAGATAAAGTATAGTAGAGAGATATATAACCCTCTTGAAGAAAAGCTCGCTATTTTTAAGAACCTATATATTAACTTAGGTATTATACTAAACAAGTACAAAAGTGCCCTCTTATTCATACCTTAAAGCTCTACTCTTACCTTCTTTTACTCTAAACTATAACCCCTCTAATCCTATATTAGTTTTATTAATATAATTACAAAGATTAATACCTACTTTAAAACTAAAGATCGTAAGTAAGCTTACCTCACTAAGTAGTGAAGTATGTCGCTAAAGAAGGTTATCTATTAGAACCCCAAAAAGTCAAAAACTGAAGCCCTACTAATACTTATTAATAAGCTCAATATAATTCAGCAAGGGCTACTACATATTATCCTAGGCGACAAACCCATACGAATGCAGATTATAGCAGCTTACTAAGGTGTGAAAAAGTATGAGATAGTATTATATAACCCAGCTAAGATATATAACGACTTCTACGCCTAACTATATAATACTATCGGCACTATATCACGAACTCAAGACCAGTTTATTACTAAAACAACCATAGCAACTATAACTACTAACTAGCACTTTATTAATCGCAATAATAACAAGGGAAGGAAGTTTGGTAAGGCCAATTATAATAGCAAGCGCTTCTACAAACAAAGAAGCTCTAGGACATTAATACCTTATGGGAAAGAGGAGAAGAGATATTTTATTTATAAGAAGTTTAATTATTAGAGCATAAAGCATACTAATACTAAATAACGTCGAGAGGATTAACATTATTGCGCTAGTTAGCACTATATTAACCCCTCTCCTAAAGGTTACCAGCAGTTTCTATTAGAAGTTGAAGGTACTAAAGACGTCATAGATTTCAAGAGCGATAATAAAGATAATACCCATAACCATGCTCACGTCTACGCTGATAGTGATGTTGAGGATAAAAAGGGCTAGATCGAGGTCTATTTCGCTAGCGAGGCTACTATTATTAATAGACCCCTCCTCGCTACTACTCTTACTAACTAGGCTACCTATTATGCCTTCACTTAGCAAGACCCCTTCCTACCCCTCATAATCACTACTACTACTAAGTTAGCATCCTTATTTACCCTCAAAGAGCGATATTTGATAACTACCTTTTAAGGTATCATGCCCAATACTAGCACAGCTAAATTCTCTACTACTAGTCATAATTAATTCCTCGCCCTTTAGTTATAACTAATACTATTGCTAAAAATAGATATAAGTATAGCTAGTACAATCTCAATTATCTTTAGTGAAGGTAATGCTATTATTAGCCTTAGGTCTATTAATATTAACACTCCTCTAGGCATAATTATAGGAAATAGAGTAAAAAGTAATATCTTTTACACCTATTCTTTGAAGTACTATATCTCTAAAGCTATATAAGATATAACAATATAAATTATGTATTGAATTCTCCATTCAATGCCGCATCGAATGGTATATAGTTTATTTCTATACAGATAGGGTAAAACCAATCTAAATATAACCTAGAAATAACGTACTTTGATACGTATTATATTTAAGGTTTTATTACGCATTAGCGCATGCAGCTATGCAGCAGCTTGAAATCAAAGATGCATTGCATTAGCGCATGCAGCTATGCAGTAGCTTGAAACTATGCAAAAAATACATCGCATTAGCGCATGCAGCTATGCATTAGCGTAAACCTACGCTTAGATGCATGAGATTATAGCGTAAAACTGCGTATAGGTGCATTATGCACTCTCAGGCTGCTTAAGCGTAAAGACTTACGCTTAGACTGCTTAAGCGCATACGCACTAGCGCGCCCTAGCGTGCGCTAGCATAACTAAGCGTATCTTAAGCGCCGAAAGCGAATGCGAAGCATATTGCGAATGCGAAGTCTGGTGGAAAAGGCTGGACATATATGCCTACCTTTTCCCCCAGCTTTCTAGCCTTTTAGATACGAGTATTCACGCACAAAATATACACCTATTCATATCTACATTTTCTCCTCTATCTGAATATTATGCATCAAACCCGAAAAGCTACCCTCATACACTATTCCTTGCCAGAATTCTATTTATATTATACTGGAATCTTTTTAATCTCTCCTTCTACTTTTGTCTCCGTGCTTACAATAATTAGGTTTGAAGTTATGCCTATAAAAACCCGCTTCTTACTAAGCTTAATGGACATAGATTAGCTTAGCGTTAAATATAATAACCTAATAGATAACCTCATCTAGAGCGACATTAAGATCCCCATTATTTATAAATGGGGCCACGCCTGGATAATATTGAAGAAGGAATAATGCTTTGCGTATTATAATCTTACTGATGCTAAATTACGCTAAATCTATTGTTGTTTTAGCTACATATTGATCTAAAGGCTTCATACTATACTAGATAAGGCTAGCTACCCTACTGACTTTAATGAAATTGAGAAGGTCACGAAGTACTATAAATGTTATTAACTAAATGTAATAGCGCCCGCACGATTTAGATTTACCCTTTATAATAATATTAACTTTAACTATGAGGTTATTATCGATATCTTCTACCTCAATAACTATCCAGTCCTCTATATTGTTAATATAGTAAATACCTTTAATACTGCTTAATTCTTTCGCAATATTTTAGCTAAATTAGTATAGAATATAATGAGGATATGCTAGATTGATATATATTAAGGCCCTCCTAACTAGATAACTACTAATGCTAGTATACAGTTTAATTTAGATAAGTTTAAGAACTCTATTAAACTAATAGGTATATTAGTTAAAATCATACCTATCGAGGCTTGCTATAGTATTAGCAAAGTCGAGAGATATCACGCTATCCTTCGCTATAGTTACAATATTATCTATTAAGAAGACCCCTCTATAAAGGCTAAAGTAGCCCTTTAGATAGCTATTAAGGCTATTAATAACACTGCTAGTCCTAATGAAGTTATTCCCACCCTTTTTATCTTTGGCGCCTATCCGCATATTATATCCGAATTAGTCCTCTCACTAAACCTCTGCCATTATGCTGAAGCTATATAAAAGGCGACTAATGAAATTTGAAAAATCTACGCTAAATAGCAGGTTAGTAAAGCTATTACGACGCGTAATAGGCCCGATACCTAGCTTATTATTACCCTACTAATTCTATCTGAAGTATATATGTGGCGCGAAAACGATAGCTAGTAGGGCCCCTTCTGCCTGCGTAATATAAATAGCGAAAATTGCACTATCAATCTACTGCGCGGCCCAAAGGTATTCCAGTCGACTGTTATCAAGCCCTACTACACTGACGACAACAATAATAATACCCTCACGCCTAATACCGCAACGCCTAACGACACCTTAGCCCCTCCAGAGCCCCAATAAGGGACCTAAATGTAAAATCCCCCCGCTACTACTAATATTACTGCTAACTATAATACTATTGCCAAATTTATAGGCTGCTACTTTATTAATGAGGTCGATATTCGTACTATATTTATAAGCATAAAGAAGCGTAATAATCTCAACCTCTCAAAGAAGCTATAATCCTAGGGCATTATTACTACTATAGGTACCCCCTTTAAAGAGTCTATAAGGAAGGAGATTAACGCCCTTATAAGTAGAGAAGTATTTAAATTTAAAGCTTATAATAAATATAAGTATAATAATAAATAGATTTTTAAGTTGCATATTATTAATAAGATTACAAGCAAAACTACCTCCAAGCTATATAGAAAATTACAACTTATAGTTCAAGGCTACGCTAATAATAGAAAGAAGTCTATACTCACCCAATCTCCCACAATTCAATATTATAGCCAACAGCTTATCCTTAATCTTGCTCCTACTCTTTTAAAGAGCTATTCATGCTCTCTATAGCTAAGGGATATTACATAAGCCTATATTGGAGCCGGGCAGCGAATAGATTAGCTGTTTTGTTTTCTTTCAACTTTCTTCTCATTAGTCAGCACTCTGATCCTCCTATAAATATGAGTCAGATCAGAGAGGGCATTATAATCTTCTTAGTATCCTTTCTTTAACCTTCTTTTTCTATAGATATCTTCCTTCAAATACGCGCACTATAATTATATCTTATTATTCTATTTTATTCTAAGGGTATTATATCACTTCAATAAGGTATGTTATCTAATTCCGCGATATCCCAGGGAGATCTCACTACCTAAGGAGCCTCCCGATTAGGAGTTCCTTAGCTCTGCATAAGTTTTCCTCACTCTGAGGACTATTTAGCAGTAAGTTGCCCTTACTAGCGTAGTACTAAGGGCGTATAACTCTATTTAGGGGTTGTATTGTGTTGGTTTTAATAGCTGTTCTTAGCTGCCTGCTCACACGTATCCTCTGCGTCGTTCTAATAGTGCCTCGTGGGTGAATTGAACACCTGATCTCCTTATTATGTGAGGTAGTGCCTTACCTAGATCCCTTTATAGTCTGTTTAGATAATGCTTAAGAAGACTAATAACTTTCCGCGCAAACCTCTTTGTGGTCTATTTAGATAATACTTAAGAATAATGGAGACTAATAATTCCGCGCAAACTAGATCTGCGTAGGTATTATAAATACTCCTAAGTTTTAAGTGCAAACTTAATAACTTTTAATAATGCTACTCTACTCCTAGAGATATCTACTAGAAATATAGTAACTTCCGTTTTAATTAGAAGTTTAGTTTAGATATGTGTAAGGCTAAAGTAACAGAGGAGAAATAAAGCATAGTAAGGTGTCTTTCAATCAAGTTTAGCTAGAATTAATATATAAGTTAATAGTAATAAATCTAGAGACTTTTTTTAATTATACTTCCTCTAGTACTAAGTAAATTAGATAGCGTATTAACTTTAGGTTAGGTAGGCTTAGCTTTCTAGAAGAGGAAGCTATATTTAGGAAGGTTTAGTAGCTATAAACCTTTTTTAAGTTAGAGTTGCCCTAATTATAGCAATAACACTAGTTTAAGCCCTTAGTTATTTCTTTTAATTATTAACTCTTTAATAATACTAATTTATATTTTAACTATAGCTCTAATTAAATAGTATACTTATTTAGAGAGTGCTAGACTAGAGATAAGTATAGATCTTTAATAGGAACTTTAACTCCTTATTTAGGCCTTCTCTTAGCTAGAGAATAAGAGCATATTGCTATCCTTTGAGTCTATTTAGGATAGCAATAGGGATAATTAGAGCCAGGTCGTAAAGATTAGCTATCTTATTTTCTTTTAGCTTTCTTCTCCTTAGTTAGCACTCTAATTCTCCTATAAATAGGAGTTAAATTAGGGAGATCATTATAATCTTCTTAGTATTCTTCTTTTAACCTTCTTTTTCTATAGATATCTTCCTTTAAATACACATACTATAATTATATCTTATTATTCTATTTTATTCTAAAGGTATTATATTACTTTAATAAGGTATATTACCTAATTCCGCAATATCCTAGGGAGATCTCACTACCTAAGGGGCCTCCCGATTAGGAGTCCCTTAGCTCTATATGAGTTTCCCTCACTCCGAGGACTATTTGGCAGTGAGTCGCTCTTGCTAGCGTAGTACCAAGGGCGCACGACTCTGTTTAGGGGTTGTTTTGTGTTGGTTTTAGTAGCTGTTCTTAGCTGCCTGCTCACACGCATCCTCTGCGTTGTTCTAATATCTAGTTAACTTTAAAGCTAAATCGTTAGATCCTCGCCTACTTACCTTAATAACTACGCGCCCACTACCCTAAAGGCACTATTATAAGGGTTATTAAGCCCTTATATAGTATTATTAAGGCAGGCACCTATTAATAAGCAACTTATAGTAAGTACTATAGAGAGAATCTCTAGATAGTAACTTTATTATATACCTCTTGCCTTCTTATTAGTTCTACTAAAAATACTAACTTTGGGATTATTAGTATATAGACTAATAATACTATTAGCCTCACTAATAATAGCCTCTCTACCTATAAAGAGAAAGAGTTAGCTAAAGCTAAGTTTATAGTAAAAGTAAAGAAGTATATATCTATTTAATAACCCCTAATCTTTAATAGCGGTATTATTACTCTTATAGATAATAGCAAGCTATACCTCCGCTAAAAGAACTAGGGAAAGAAGCTTAAGCTTATTACTACTACTAATAACCGCGATATAAAGAAGTAGTATATTAAGCAACGCGCGCGCGGCGCATATATCGCATCGATTTGCTAAATAGAGGCTTATTTTAACCTCTCTACCGCCGCCTAGCATTAGGATCCCACTATTAGTAACGTAAAAGCCCTTAACTATTATATCTAGTTCCAAATAAATAACCTCAGCTATAGTCTAATATTTATATTTATCGACTTAATAACAGCTAAGTTATTCATCTTTATTCATCTTTATTGATAGGTCTTTTATAAATAATACTAACCTATCTTCGCAGCTTAAATTTATAATTATTATAGCTAATAAGACTATTTTTAATAATACCTTTAAGATCTTTAGCAATATTATCTACTTGAGCTTAGCGAAGTATAAGCATATAACCCGCTCTATACTTACCTCTAAGATATATAGTATAGTTGCTAGTACTAATATAGCCTACGCTATTACTACTACCTTCTATTAACTTATGATAAAGCTTGTAATACCTTCTATTACTATAACTATCTATATTAACTTATACTTGCTATATAAGTGTCTTATTAAGCTGGGGACTATAAAGAAGAAGTATCTCATAATCGATATTATAGCCCTTCGATAATTATATAAGTAATAAGAGCTTCACGAAGTATAATAGATAAATGGTTATAATAACCTCGCCGATACCTTCACTAAGACGACCCCCAATAGCGCGCTCACGCGCTTTATTAACAGCAACGAGGCCACAATATATATAGAGGGATGGGTTATAAGGGCCTAAAAGAGCACGATATAGGATAGGCTACAAGGGCCCAAATAGAAGGAAGGATGGGACTATAGGACTATGGGAGTATAGGATATAGGTAGATATTGCCTACTAGAGGAGGTATTATAATAATATAGGTAAATTAGATAAATAGAGGATAATGAAGGCAAATTGCAGATACTTTGGCTACTTATTATATTGTTTTAAAGATGCTACTTTAGTAGGGGATTTCAATATATACTAGCAGAAAGTAAAACACTGCTAGTATTGGGATATTGGGCGTATTAGCGTAGGCGCAGGTGGCTCAGCAGAATAGCCCGGGCGGTGTAGTGTAATATGGGGCATCAGCCTCTCATTTACACTACTATCGCCCTCCTGCCTGCCTACTAATACGTAACTTAGACCTTTTCAATACTATCACTTTGACCCCTACCTTTTATGTATATACGTACCACTAGTATCACCAAGTAATACCAATTATTATTATTATTATTATTATTATTATTATTGTTATTGTTATCATTACTATTATTACTACTACTATTATTACTATTTTTATTATTATTATTATTTATTAAATGTATTATATTTCAGTTATAGTGTTTACTTCAGCTACTTCGTTCTCTATTAACTCTAATAAAATACCATAGTAGGAGATCAATTTTAATAGCTAAGTTAATATCTAACTAGAGTGAGATATTTCAAAACTTCTCTTATAAGAACCTATAAACTCTATTATATTTAAAGATCAAGCTTGACTATATAAATATAAGTACTATTAGTTTCATACGGGCAGGTGATAAAACGCGCGCGTAGCCCTAATACAGATATTGCGTATTAAAGTTATTCTGAAGTATGCATATATATATAGAAGTAAAATACAAAATAGCTACAAGGGCAGTAGTATTAAACCATATCAGGCCTACAAATACAGTCACATAACATACTTATATATATATGAGATCATATTTAGCAGAGGCCTTATCCTATTACTCCGCGGGTTTTAGTATTAGCACAACACTAGCAGTCTTTAGTCTTATAGCTAGATATGCTATAACCCGCTATAATATATAAATATAATCATTCGCACATCCAAAACAATATAAATAAATCATCCGCTTGTTAAAAGCCTTTCTCTATACCTTTATTACTACCCTTAGTAGTATAGTCCTTATCCTTTATAGCGTGGGGGATATTATATCTATAGTATCTCTTCTCTTATCTTGTAACCTATCCTTCCATTTAGATAATTATACCTTATAAATCTCCCTATACTTATATAATTAATAAAACGCTATAATATTAATTAGAAGGCGCTTCTTCTTTATAATACTAAGCTAAATAAAGCACTTATATAACAAATATAAGTTAGTATAAATAATAACAGAGATATTAAGCTTCTCTAAGTACATATAATCTTTTATAGTATAATAGTAATTATGTAAATAAGATCTATACTAGTAACTATACTATAAATCTCTAAAGCAAGAATACTTTATATAACCCTATTATACTTTATTAAACTAAAGGAAATAATATTACTAGTTACTATAAAGGTATTATTAATTATAATCTTATTAGTAGTAATAATAATAAATCTAATCTATAAAAATAAGTTAGTATTATTTATAAATAGCCTATTAATAAAAATAAATAGTTTAGCTATTATAAGGGGCGGGGCCCGGGTTTATGTAACAAAAAGGTGCCTTAATTATAGAAATCCATACTAAGGAAGAGAAAGTCTAAGTGCGCAATATACGCGCACTTCAGGCGGGTTTTATATAGTTATATAGCGGAGCTGCAGTCAGTCCTCACTTAGCTAGAATAACCTCTAGTGCCTAAAGTAGCGCAGCCCTAGTAGCTAGGAGCTAGGCGCAGCCCGGCCTATAATAATACCCCCTCTGAGGGCTTATATATAGTAACTATATAGTTATTACTAATTAGCTAGTTGTAGGTAGTTTATACAATATTGTAATTACTATACTTACCTCCTTTTACTTTCTAAACTTCCTTTCTACGTTTTCCTCCCTTAATCTAATAATTACTATAAGTATTATCCTATTATATAATATACTTACTATTAGTTAATTCTTAATATTAGGTAGGATAATTTTATAGAAGATATTGGAAGCAGCGATTGAGTCAATCGAGGAGAATGTCGAGGTGCTACAAGAGAAAATGGAGGAGTCACCTTGGGACCAGGAGTCGTACTGGGATTTCTCCAAGGACTCAGAATCAAACGAAGAGGTCGAGGAGAACGAAGAGTGTCTTGAAGGATACGAGCAGCAGCTGTCGGACCAGGAGTGGTATTCCGACGACGTTGGAATCTCGGGCTCGGACGAAGAGGCGGAGAAAGAGGGGGGAATTCTCGGGAGCAGCGATGTTGACGGAGAAGACTCGATGTAGCAGAGATGAAACAGTGCTGCGGGTTGACTTAAGGATTGGGATCGGTTGCTGAATCATTACCATCGGTGCGTGGCTTGTTCATTGATTATGAATTTATCTGTTTGTTTGAAGCGAGTTTCACCTAAGAGTCTAAGATACCGGCCTATTTTCAATTCAAACGAGCCGCTAAGGGAGATCACACATCTCGGGGTAATGGGCGTCCAAGGGGCGCAATCTACATAACCAATGTGGCGAATAGGATAAGGTACAAAGGTGGATTCACGATTGCGGTACTGCAATTGCGGCTTATGCTTCACGACAACCAAGTTGTTGTTGACTGGTAGGCAGTTCGTCGGACAGCCGCATGTCCACAAAGCCTTAGAGCGGGTATAGGTTCCGTAAAGGCTTGGATGAGTGATATCTTGGCATCCATGACCTGAGTTATACATCGTGCTGGATAGATCGAACGAGAACCAGCCACCACCAAGCGGACCCTACCAGGACCGTGGACGCCAGCTCATACCCTCTACACACCATCTCGAATCACATCTATTGCTCACGAATCAAGATATCTCTCTTCCATTGAACCATTCTAATCTAACAAAACACCTCTAAAACCCCAACAAAGAAAGAAAAGACCGCGAAGGGAGGGAAACCAATCCGAAGCTTAAGGGTATCAGTGTGTGACAAAAGACGGACGACGCGAACCCAATCATCGCCCCGGATTTTCCCCGCCATTCTGCCTCCCCACGACATGTAGCAAATGAAAAGCCTCATATGCCGCCATTCTTGCAAATGAGATTATAACTCTGTAACGTTCTGTTGACATTTGTGTGCATCCCCGACGATTCTAGACGACACTCGACGGCAACGAAAAAGACGGCGGTAAGACGCTCTCAAAGTCTTTCACAAACGAGAAAATAGAGTTCCGTTTCTCAGGCCGGAACCAGACCATGTGATTTATCTTTCCACATCTTCCGCTTTCCACTGACACGGCTCACTAAGCTTCGACCATCAGCTGCTCACCCTCCTCCAACAACTCCGTAACCTTCTTCAGGTTGTCAATCAGACTCTTTCCAAGACCGACGAGGAGCAACTTCTCGGCGTTGGCCGGTAGGCCGAGGTACGTGGGCGGCTCGCGCTCGGGCAGCTTGTGGATCCACGTCATGAAGTCGGGCAAGGAGGTACCCGACGGGACTTCGAGGCTACTCTCCTGGCCCTCTGCGGCTTCAACGAGCTTGTGTCCGACGTCGTAGGCGGACGGCGTGAGGAATGAGTGGACAAGCTGGTTGAGTTGTTTGAAGTCGCCCTCGTTATCGATCTTACCGCCGTAAGTCTCGGTGACGAGGTAGCGGATCATCTCCCACGGGATGCTCTGAGGCGCAACGTTTGTGCGGGTGCCAGCAGCATTTTCGATCCAGGTGTCAATGATGAATGCGGAACATTCGTACTGAGATCTGTCAGCATGATTTCATTCGCAAGGTGTCTGCTTGGATAACTTACGTCACTGTCGTTGAACTCCCAGAAGCCCTTCCAACCCAAGTTGGGTGCATAGCGCAGACGCTCCTGAACAACGGCGTGCAAGAACGCGAGCAGCAGGTAGAGTCTGGTACGCTCGACGGGCGCCTTGGTGGCCCTTGTGGATAGAGAAGACATGGAGTCCTTCATGTTGGCGCGGACACCAGCAGGCTGCTCATACATGAGAACTCTCGAGGCGCGAAGCAGGTTGACGGGGATCTTCGGACTCGACTCCATCGACAAGAACAGTCTGAAGTCGGAGTGGGGGTTGAGCGACTCCATGCGCTTCTCGAGACTCTGAAGCCACGTGGGCGCGAGATGCACGTTCTTGACCAAGACCCAGTTGCCGAGCTGTGCGGCGTTGCTGACGGCCTTGTCGGCGGTTGCGAGACCTTCGTTGGAACCCATGGCAATGTTGGTGCACTTGACACGCATCCTCTCGACGAGATTGTCCACCTTGTAACTGGCATCGAAACCAGGGCTGGAGACCAGAGAGATAGGTCGGGTTGCAGGTATCTGGCTGACGGTTTCCTTCAGGTCCTCAACAACGTCAAAGATGTCGGCGCCAAAGACGAGAGAGACGAAGCGTTCAGCAGCCGGAACGAATCTGTCGAGGCGGAAGAGCTTGACGAGGAGCAGAGACTGCAGAGCCTGGTCGAAAGGCTCGACCTTGTCCTCCCAAATCTTGGGCACGAAGTTCTCTGCCAGTTCTTCTGAGAAGAACTTCTCCCATTGCTCGTCGGTGATGTGCTCCAACTTGTCCTTGAGCACGCTCAAGCGACTAGCCCTGGCGCAAGCCTCTTCCCTGGCACCCTCGTCGGTAGAGAGATCCTTGCCCTCCACGCGATCATCGAGAATGACGTCGATCAACGTCTTGTCCATCTTGTAAGGCGAGGCCTGTGCAAGTAGCATGGCCAGCGTGATTCGGTCCTTCTGAAGCAAGCCGAGCGCAGTTCGCTTGAAAGCATTGACGAACAGGTCTTTGACAATAATGTCGCGTCGGACGTTGTGGTTGGTTTCGTTCGCAAGATTCTTGTTGCCGTGGAGGACAGAGTGGAAAATATCGAGGAAGTACTGGAGCGAGAACTGGTAGAAGTGGTTGAGATAATGAAGCTGCTCCAGCACTGCAAAGATGGTACTGCAGGAGCGAGCAATGATGCTGTACTGCTGGGTAATTTCCTCCACCTCGGCCATGACGCCCTCGGTATTGCTCATCTTATCTGTGATCTCTGCTGCTTCCGTCTTCAGAGTCTCCAAGGTCTCAATAACGTTGTCATCGTCGAGGATATTGCCGCGAGACTCGTTAAGGGCTTGAAGAAGGCGCTTCTCCAACTGTCTGAGATGGATCTTGAACTCACCCTGAAGCTTGATGAGGTTGGATCTTCGCTCATCGACATCGGGTCTCTCCGACTTCAGCACGTCATTAAGTGATTGGGTCTGGAGACTGCTCTGCGTAACGGTAAAGTTGACGAAGGTTGTGCGAGAGCAAATGTCGGGAGCAAAGGTGGCAGACGGATCGCGGGTCGACAGGTAGATCTTGAACGATGGAGAGAAATCGATCTGCTGCTTGCCAAGCTGGATAAGAACACGTCCTCCAGTCTTCTGGTACTCCTTATTTAAGACCTGGTTGAGAATGGGGTCGAGGTACTCAGCATCTTGAATCAAGATAGGGTTGCCGAAACGCAGCGAACTCTCCAGTTGCTTGGTGAACGAGTCGTCCAAGAAACTGGTGACGGTAAGGCGGCGGTCCTTGCTCTCCTTCTGCAGGAACTCGGTGACTCTGCCGGAAGGATCGATGATGAGAGGGTAACGGTTGAATCGCTTGAGGATGATGGCGTTCTCCGTGCAAAGATCATCAACCGGCAGGCTGTTCTCCTGCCAACTGAGGCGCTCATCGGCAGTCGACAGATACTCGGTGACTGGGTTGTGGGGCTTATAGTGAACACCGGAGAGCTGAAGCTGGTGAAGCCAGTCGTCCATCATCGACTTGCGGAAAGTCTGGTCGTAGAGACCGCTGTACGCAAGGAAGGCAGCCGCAACGAGGACGTCGCCAACGAGGGTGCTGATTTGAGTCTCGAAAGACTTGCTGCCCTCCTCCCAGCGAACTCTCTCGGACGAAAGACTGTCGAGCAGCTTGACACTTCGATCAACCTTGAACTGGACCTTGGACATCTCGGACTTGATAGCCTGGGTCTCGCTGATGAGCGCGGCGTACTCCTTCTTGTACTGAGCAATGCTAGACTCGAGGGTGTTGATGGTGTTCTCGACAGCCTTGGCCTCTGCCTTGGTTTGGAGAGCTTGCTCCTCGAGCTGGTCGACCTCATCTCTGAGAGGCCCGACACGGTCCAGAATCTCAGAGTACGAGACCTGTGCCTCGACCCACTGCACCAGGGGACCGCAGGCCTTGGAAGCACGGTTGACCTTGTCGAAAGTGAATTCCGGGTTTGACAAGAACTCTTTTCTCATCTTGAGACGCAGGGGCTTGGTCATGTTCTTCTCGTTGTCGAAGTTGACAATGCTGGCAATGAAATCATCGCGACGGATTATACCCTGGATCATCTTCCAGTCATTGACCTTGTGACCCAGCAAAGCGCAGACAGACTCGAGAGCCAGTCTGACACCGTTAGGGGGGTTACCCATGGATCGAACTTCCGTGAGATGTTGGCGTTTAATGTTGCTAACACTAGCCCTAGCTTCCTCGACGGCGGGTTCGGCTTTGGCGAGATCGTCCAGCACGACTTTCTTCCGCGAGGCGACCTCGGCCTCCTGCTTCTCCAAGGCGACCTGAATCTCCAAGGAAGTGTTCTTCCTCTGCTCAGCCTCTCTCTGGTCGGCAACCATGCGCTGCAGTTTCTCGTTGGCCTCGGCATCTTTCTTTTCGAGCTGAGTCTTCTTCTCGGCAAGGCTGACCCTAAGGTCGCGAACCTTGTCGACAGTGTCTCTAAGCTTCTCGAGACCGACGTTAAGATGGCGCTGCTGTTCTTCCAAGTCCTCACGCTTCTCATTGTACAGCTTGACATACTGGGCAACGAAGTCCAAGAAATGCCTCGGCGTGAGGAAGGTGACCTTGCCCTGCTGCTTGAGGAGCTTGGCATTGAACCGCTGGAGGGAGTAATGAATGTAAACCATGGAGTTGACGATAGTCTCGCGGTGCGTCGGCGGCAGTTGAAGTCCGCGGTAGGCCACTGGGATAGTATCGGGCGCCTGGAAGTTGGGACGGTCCAGATCCATAGACGTCGTGAGCTCGTGTCCGACCTGGAACAGGGCCTGATCCGACCAGTCACCGAACCAGTTGAGCACGCAACGGTTGAATAAGGCTGGACTGGTAGCGGCCTTGGACCCTAAACCGTCTTCGGGCGGGTTCATGGTGAAGACAACGTGCAGGTTCTTGACAATCTGCTGAGTGAACCACTTGTACAGCTCCTCTGGCGAATCGAGGTGGAGGTTCTGTCTCTGGGCACCTTCCTTGCAAGCCGTCATGAGTGCGGCGAATTCGTCTCCCTCAAAGAGACCGGGTACCTCAGCGTTAGCAAGCAGGGTGTTCATTCTCTCAAGGAAACCGGAGTCGAGTACGTTGGATTCGTCCATGATGAAGCAGATCTTTTCACCCTTGCAACCGCAGCGTCGGAGGACATCACGAAGATCATCATCAAAGTCTTCGGCGGAGTACTTGCCGTGTACCTTGATCTGGAAGACCTTGAGACCGTTCATCCAGGCGACGAAACGAGAAAGCGTGGTCTTTCCACTACCGCTGACACCAATGAGAATAAGATGACCCTGGGGTTGTCTGAAGACACGGTCGATGCGAAGGACGTGCTCCAGCACATCATTGAACAGGATGAGCGGAACGTCGACCTCTTCTTCGCAGAAAGTCTTGAGTCTGGCCTTGACGAAGTCGCGGAGTTGCTCGCGGTCGACGGGAACGTAGTTCTTCGAGAGCCAGTTGGAGAAGAGGATAGGTCCGCCAAGAGATTTGGAGTCGTCGATGGTAGGGAAGAGGTCAAGAGCGATGCGTCGCACGGCATCGTCGGTCCACTGCCGTTCGTCTTCCGCAACAAGACGATCCTGGAAGAGGCGGAGAGCTTCGTGCGCCCAGATACGGACGAGTCCCTCAATTGAAAGGGTCTCCAAGGGCCTGATGGCCTCGTAGATACCACGCACCCATCTCGTCAATTCACGAGGACTGTACACGTAGTGGGGCTGGATCTTGGGAGTGAACCTCTGTTGAGACTCAAGGTAGAACTTGACCATTGCTTGAGTGAGTGGCTCAGAGTAGCCGCGCAATGCCGGGATGATCTTGAGTACGGCAGAGTTGAAGGTGCCGTAAATTTGGAGCAGAGAACGTTCTCCGGGATAGTCGACCATGATGAGAGGGGCGTGGCGAAGGAATCTGGCGCCCAAGGGAGTACGGCCAGCATCGGTGGGAGGGTTACAGGCACCGACGAATTGGATCCGGTCAAGCGTGACCCAAGACTTATCTGACGTTCTCCAGAATCCGTTATGCTCAACCAGCTGGCGAAGGAAGGAGATGGCTCTCTGGGTTCCGTACTTGTCGGGGGCAGGCAGGTTGATTTCATCACAGAAGATGACGAGCCATCTACCAATCTGGGTGGGGGAGAGCATGACTCCGTTCAAGGTCTTCTTGTACTCGCAGTATTGCTCAAAGGTCTTGATCAGAAGATCGGGAGTGGTAGCGCTGGAAAAGTTAAGGCCGACAACCTCCATGTTGGGAAGCTTGCGAAGAGCGCTGAAGAGGGTCATAGTTTTACCCGAACCGGGAGGACCGCAAAGAAGCAGGGGCTTGTGCTCAGCCAGCCAAGAGTAAAGAACATCCTCGTGACGGACGGTATCAAGCGTAGGGATAACAACGTCGGTCTGGGTGATGGAGTGGGTGTTGACTTCAATGGTGGGCACCTGGTTCTGCCAAGGAGACCATTCAGCCTGAGGCAGGGTGACATCGAAATCAATGAGTGAGCTAGAACCGTCCAAGGGCGGGTTGCCAAAGCTGGCCAAACCACAAACAACGTCTCCGAATGACTTTCTTTCAGTGAGAGGGCAGTCACCTGTCAGGGCCCAGACCAAAGCAAGGAGGAGCTTCTTGGAGATGAAAGCCTCAACCTGCTCAGGGTCCAAGGGGAAATCGGTGTGCTGAGCATTGTACTCGATCATGTCGCGCACCGCTTTGTTCAGGAGAGAAAACAGAGTGTTGAGAACACGCGCAACGGTGAAGACCATAATGTGGTTGAAGCCCTCCGCTCCCTTGAGCGCGTTGACAAGGAAATCCTCCCCGCTGAGGTAGGCTTTGAGTAGATCGGCGACCTGAGCCTGAACAGCCAGGGCCTTGGCCGGACTTTGGCCAGCGCCGACGCTATCCTCGTCAAGATCCTCGAAAGGCTTGGTGCGCAGAGTTTCAAGGTAGTGATCCAACATCATGGACGGGGAAACGGTATCCTCACTGAACCAGACCATACCGCAACGACTGACGGTGGCAAGGGTTGCGTACTTCAAGGTCTCGACTTCGAACATGATGCGAACGTTGGGAGGCAGGTTGAGACGCTCACCGTTGGGAAGGGTGAGAAGCTTGTTGTCGTCCAGCACACTGTTCAAGTTCTCAACCCATTCGGGGTCAACATCACCGTCAAAGACGATCCAGTGGCGCTTGGAGTCCTCGCCTCTAAGGTTGTCGACGATCTTGCGAAGAATGCTGGTGAAAAGACCGTCTGTCCACTCACGCGTAGTGGAGTCGAGGTTTCCGTAGAGTGCCTCCTTGGACATGACCTTGGAGTCGATGACGTGTTGCACGCCCTCGACGCCTTCGACCTTCTGAAGGGCATCTAGCAGAAGAGTCCAGGCGGCGGATTTACCCGTACCAGAGTTACCGACCATCATGACACCGTGGTGAATCTTCTGGATCTGGTACAGTTGAAGAACCTTTGTCATCCAGGTGTCGTTAACGACCAGCTGTCTCTCGGCAGCGAGCGTTCGTATAGCCTCCTCAAGCTTCTCGAGGTTGGCCGGGACATACTTGACACCAGGGAAGCAAGTCTCCTCAACATCAGTGAGGATCTCGACATCGCTCTTGATCAACTTCGGAGCGATTGTCTCACGGATACTTTGGACAATGATTTCAGGCTCAACAACCTCTTCGGCGCCGAGACTGCCTCCACTAGCCGCCAGCCGAGCACGCTTCAGACCACCAGAGCTGACGAGAACGCTCTTCAGAGCACGAAGACCGAAATCGTAGTGGGCTTGCTTTGACAACATGGCTGAACATTGGTCGAAGAACGGCACGGTCTGCTTGGAGAGCTGCTTGGCTTGGTTGAAACCTTGAGAGTACAGCATGACTTCGGAGATGAGCTCCTTGTCGGGCTTGGACATGGCGACGCTGCGGAACAGCTTCTTCAAGTTGTCGGGCAGGTTGGAACGACCGGCGTAGCCAGGGTTCATGGTGATGAAGATACCCGTGTTGGCGTTGACGTGAAGCTGGCGTCCGACAAGCTCAATTTGGGCCTTGTCATCCTCCGCGCCCTGTTTCAGACCAAGCTGAATGTTCTGGATCTGCTGCGAGACGGCAGATAAAATTCTCTCTTCAAGACGGTTGAACTCGTCGAAACAACCCCAAGCACCGACTTGGCAGATACCAAGGAAGATACGTCCCATGGCTTGGAAATCGAAAGTGTCGTCGCAGCAGAAGACCAAAGTGAAGCGACCAAGTTGAAGGCCAAGAGCCTTGACTGATTCCGTTTTACCGGTACCAGCAGGTCCGTAAGGAGATCCACCCAGACGCTGGCACAGGGCTTGAGTGAGGGTGAGGAAGCATCGGTCGGTAAGAGGAGTTCTGACCAGACGGTCGGGAACTCCGAGGTACTCGAAGCCGTAGCTAAGCTTGGCGTTTGCCATCTTGATCTGGAGGCGCTGGAGGAAGTCACCCTCAGGAGCGTAGGTGTAGCGCATCTGCAGAAGCCAAAAGTAGTGACTCGGCGTCGCCGCGTTGAGGTTGATAAGCTTTTCAATGCAGTCGCGCTGGTGAACGCATTCGGTGATTAACTGTTCGCACTTCTTGCGCTGGATAACCTCGAGGTCGCCGAGGACGGTGTCGGCGAGGAGGCGAAGGACTTGCACCTCGCGCTCGTAGAGCGACTGCAGCGTCTTGCCGCCGTCAGCGAGAGACTTCTCGACAACGGTCGTCCAGACAACTTGGGTGGCGAGAACGACAATCTGACTCGGGAAAGCCTCCATAAACTCGTTCATCGCTGACATCTCGATCTTCTCGGACTCGAAGATGGGGGTGTAGTGCTCAATGGCTTCCGCAAGGAGTTCGGCAAGAGTGTTCTTCATGCCACTTTCCAACAGAGCCAACCAGTCATTGATCTTGGGTGTCTTGGCCAGAGAAATCTCCTTCTTGAAACGCACGACTTCGCCTTCCTTCGAGGTGAACCCAGAAATGATGGTCTCATCGTCCATGACCAATCCGGAAAGACCAGCAAACATCTTTTTGAAGTGTTTGGCGATGCGGAGCGTGTCGTTGCTGTTACCGATCATCTCAAGGAGATCCTCGTCACCGACGAAATAGAATCTGGGGAACGAGACACGCTCTTTCTCGAGGTATTCACCCAAAGCCTTCTGAATCTTGTTGAGCAGCTCGGCAAGTCTCTCAAGAGACTTCTGTACGTTGGGGATCTGAAGGACGTCAAGGACGTATGGCTGTTTGTAGACTTTTTTCATGACGGCAGAGAACTCGCTGTTGATGTTCTGGAATCTGGAGGATTCGACGGGCAACAGGTGCTTGATATCGGCGTTGCCAGTGAAGACACCTTCCAAGTACACCCACTGTCTCTGGACGTCAATCCAAACGTCGAAGAGGACGTGGACGCGGTTAAGCTTGTCCTCCCAGGAGTTGGCCTCCTCCTCGAACTCCTTGTAGTAAGGAGAGTGCTTCATGGCTTGGAGGGAGTTCAGGTTCTCACTACACTTCGCAAACAGATCATCCCAGCCACGGATGAGACGGCACTTGTTCTGGTAGTTGACGAGCTCCAAGCCATAGTTGGACCAGGTCTCGCGAACCTGCTTGAGGAACTCCTCCAGGGCCATCTCACCCTGCGCTTGAGCAATGATATCTTTGACAATGACTTCCGTGCCAACAAGGTTGAGGTCCCAGACGTCACCTAGGGTCATGGACACGGGCGAGTATCGCTTGCCAGGCTTGATCTGCTTGTAGATCTTGTTCCAGTGGCGGTCCCGGATAGCCTCAGACTTGAGATCCGAGAGGACAGAGTTGACCTTCAGCAGGCCGCGGAGAATGGTCTGAACGTGCTCGAAAGCGGCGTATTGACGCATACGACTGGGCATTTCCTTGGTGCTCTTGATGAGATCATCAAGCTTGGAGCGGATCTTTCGCGGCTGAACGGCCGTCCACAGGATTTCTCTTGTCTCGTTGAGGCTGGCCCAGATGGTGGATAGGTTGGACCAGACAGACTGGAAGTCTTGGACTTCCTCCAGGATGATGCCGAGAGAAGTGTCAGGGATCGCAGGAATATCAAGAGCTTCCTTGGCTTTGGCAACCATCTCGAAGTCGGATTGCAGCTTAGAGATCCTGCTCTCAAAGGAGCTGAGCGTAGCAGATGCAACGTCAGGCTGAATAGTACCAGAAACGGGCTTTTCTTCATTCCACTGTACGGCGACTTCGGCGATTCTGTCATTAACGATCTTATCCTCTGCGATAATCTTCGACTTCAGCGCATCAGTCTGGTCTTGGACAATCTTGGACTTCTTCTCGAGGATCTCAGTCAATGAATCCCAAGAGCTGTCAATCTGTTCGATGTGAAGCCAGTCATTGGGGAACTGGTAGCGTTGTCGCACCAGCGTCGACTGCCCCTGTCTGAACATGTCAATCTCGGGTGCCCAAAGCTTAACATTGCGCCTGCAAGCTTGGACAACGGTTATGAATTGAACGGCATGGGCAGTTGACGAAGCATCCAAGCCTTGGCTCTCGAGGTCTCGGCGAGCCTTCTCAATATCGGCGTGGACTTCGCGCATTCGGTTGCCAAGTCTGCTTGCAAACTTCATCAAGATTTCATGCTGCCACTGGTCGTACTTGGCGTTAACCTTAGTCTGAACTTGATCGTAGTCGATCGTAGTGTGACCGAACTGCCTGCTGACTTCCTGGGTGTCGAAGGTCTGACGAGTCTTGCGGATTTCCTGGAGAAGCTGCAGCCAGCGAGCCAGCTGGTCGCCAAGAGCCTCGTACACCTGCTCTGATTGCAGATCCCAAAGTGACTGGAACTGAAGCCACTTGTCGACGTAGGTGCCAATTTCTTGAATCTTCTTTTCGACAGACACATAGACGCGGCTGAGTAGGTCGGTGCATTCGCCGGGCAGGTCGTCGAAACGGGGCTCGTCCAAAGTCGTGGTCGTGAGGGTCATCTGGTAACGGGTGGCCTTCATCTTTTTCAAGTTGCAGACGATTCCGAGCCAGTCGTGCAACTGAACAAACCAGCTGGACCGCGCGTACTCCAGAGGAGGGTCCAGGTAGATCACCTGGTTTCGCATCGACAACTCGTGGACTAAGCGCTTGATCGTGGGTCCTACGGGGACAGGCTCCTCTCCGTTCTCCGCGACTTGCCTGCGGCGACCGTCATCGAGGTATTCATCCTCAAAAGCCTGAATCCAGGCGAGTATAGCGTCCTGCAGACGAGCCAAGAGCACGTCCTTGAGCTTCAAGTTCATGTTCTCGACCCAATAAGGCAAATTGACGTATTGTTCAAGGTTGAGCTGGTCGACAGCCGTCTGGATGGTCTCCAAGCGCGAGGTGAAGGCGTTGGCCTCGTAGGGGCAGGTGTTGAGCTCCAAAAGTGCCTTTTCCACAGTCGCGTGGATCGAGGCGAGTGATGCAGTCTTGGCCTGAAGCAAGGACACGGCTGCAGCGAACTCGCGGATGAAAAGGCTGTGCTTGCTCTCTGACGGCTTAGAGAGACCAAACTCAGAGACGGATGGAAGGGTGGCGTTGTTCTTGGTGGAGAAGAAGATCTCGTGTGAGTTGACAAAAGACTCCCACCTGAGGGGAACACCTCTGGATACGAGAGCGTAGACTTCGTTCCTGTAACCGTAAACGAGGACTGCCTCCTCGCCCATCTCCGAAATTTGACGCATGGTTTGCGAGAAAGTACGAACGCTTTCCATCAGACTAACGGCGAAGGGGTATACACGCTTGGCATCTTTAGAGACGTTGTTAATCGAATGGGGGACGGCATAGTTTTGCCACATAAGATTTCGCGTCTCCTTGAACAGGGTGATGACCTGCGGGTCAAAATTAACGAGGAGCTCGTAGTTGCCACCAGTGGATCGCATGCGCCGGATGTCAAAGAGGAAGCCAGAGATGGAGATTTGGCGGCGCTGAACATCGTCAAGCCAAGCCTTGAAGATCGTCTGTGTATCAAGCTTCTTGCGGAACAAGTTGCTCTCGCTCTGGAGCTTTTGTCCTTCGGCATGGATAGCCCAGTCCACACCGAGAACGTCCTCGACCTTCTTCATGTAGTTGTCAAGCTGGTGCTCGATCTGTCTGGCCCAGATAATGGCGCCCGAGACCGGGGGCAGATCACGCAGCTGAGCCATGGCGTGAGCCTCGGAGTGGCCGTACTGCTGCTTGAAACGCTCGTGTAGGCCGTGGATGGCTTGCTTGACGTGCTCCATGAGCTGGTTCTGGTATTCGGCAATGGCACCGCGAATCTTCGGTCGCACGAAAAGGGCGTTGAACTTGGAGAAGACGCGGAACATCTCATTAGCGTTCTTTGCAGTGCCCAGACGGTCTCGTAAACGCGCAATGATGGAGTTCTCAACTCGAGAAGTACGCTCGTTGTACATGTTCTCGGCCTTGGCCCATCTCTCGGTGCCCTCGGAAGAGACATCGAGAAGGTCCACGTTCTTGAGTGCCTCCCATGCTTGCTTGACCTCCTCAACGGCGTCAACATCGCCCATCTCTTCCACAACAACAACACCGTTGGTGTTGGTTGTCTCGGTGAGGCCGCTCACGGTCGCCTTGGGACCAAGCACATTGACAATGGTGCGCTGCAGCTGCTCATGGTTGTCACGGAAAGTGCTCACATACTTCAGGCGTCCCTGAAGCTCGCTGTGCTTAGGGTTGACCTTTATGGGAATGAATTTTTCGTTTCTGCGACGCGTGACTTCACGAGCCACGTTAGTGAACTCCTTGATGCTCTCGTCCCAAGTGGTGAAGATGGCGTCGCAGGACTTCATGATGCCCTTGAACTCGCTGTAGTCGAGGTTGACAAGCTCCGTTCCCGGAAGCAGTCTGTGCAGAACCTCGTCCAGGTCGCCAGAGATCGCCTCCACCAGTGGCAGTGCCCTGCGGATAGGATAGGGGCAGATTCTCAGCTTCCTGTTCAAGTGGCTGAAGATTTGCACGATGGCATCCTTGACCTTGGACAAAGACGTGGCGGACAACAGCTCGTCAAGCGGGAAATCTCTCATGAGCTGGTTGTATTTCTGGACCTTTTCCATGGCCTCCTTCAGACCGGTATCGGCAGTGAAACTGACAGTCGCCTGGAAACGCTTGGCGTGCTTGAGAATCTCCAACGTCAACAAGACTCCTTCGCTGCGGAGCTGTCCCTCGATTCCCTCCAGAGCAGACTCCATCGACAACCAAAAGTTGACCTCCTGGCTGGCAGTGAATTTGAAGTCCTTTGCGCTGTCCGCGGGGTCCTTCGTCATCCTCGTAATAACCTGGATAGACTTAATCCAGCTGTTCACGTTGTTTTGCAAGCTGTTGAGAAAGGTGCTATCGGAGAGAACCGCGCCCGGGATGAGATCGAGGGTCGGTTTGGAGTGTCGGGAATCGGCCTCCTCCAACGCGTTCTGTACCATGGTGTGGAACATGAGGGAGACTTCGGGGATCTCGACATTCTGCTGCAGATGAAGCAAACTGAGCTCCAGGTCGTTCCACCTCTTCTTGGTCACGGGAATACCTGTCTTGGAGTCCACATCGGCCCTTCCCCTAGCACCGTTGGTGATTTGGCTCCGGGTGTAGGCATCGAAGTACGGCGCCAGCGCATGGTGAACGTAGGAGTGCAGGATTTCAAAAGGCGACGTCGACGGACCCTGCTCGCCGGCGGTGGTATTCAGAGTCGCAGGGCCTGGAAGATTAATCAGGAGGATCTGGGAGGTGAGAGGAAGCACGGGGTCCATGGGGCCGGGTTTCAGCTTCAGCAGGACAAGGACGGACGCGGTTGTCGGGGATGAGGAGATCTCGGTAGTCAGGGAGTATGTGTAAGCCAGAGGCTCTGTATCAAGCAAGGTTAGTGACATTCAAGTTTGTGGAAAGCTCGCGACGCGGGACAGGATGTACTTGAGTCCTCTCCATTCGGTATCGTTGATGCCGGCAGGATATCCTTCTGAATGTACAGAGTGTTTGGGGTATCGGTCGCGAAGCGGGTGCAGCGTTGGACAGTATCGGAGTGGCGATGTTTGTGTAGCAAGCTGCCGGGGCTCTCGAGCTCCTCGGGGGTAGCGCCGAGAGCTGTCTGGCATGCCAGATTGATGTGGTCGACGACGCGGATGGGATCGATCGAGGGATCCGACGTGGGCGAGGCGACGCCGTTGGCGCCCGGGATCGAGGGGGAGGCCACCTCCATGGCGGCAGACGTGTATTCGGACGGAAAACGATGGTATTCACAGAGACGAAGTCGGCATCATCGTAGGTACGACTGTCGCGCTGAAAAGAGTTGGTGGTGGTGTAAAGCTGTGGTCGGTCTGTCGAGTCAGAGGTAACCTCAGGGCCGAGGAGAGCGTTGTCGGCCGCAGGTATCAACGACACGCAGTGAAGAAGAATGGGCGGGAAAAGGAAAGAAGAAGAGAAAAGAAGACAAGATGCTAAAAGAGCGTGCTTGCTTGTTTAGTACGGATCCTTGTGGATTCTGGGGGTATCGTCTACGGTAGTCGAGAAAGCTCGCAGCGGTTTGTTTTTTTGGTGATTATTCGGCTGCGCCAATGGTTGTCGTCAGGAACTTGCGCAATAAGGGTAGGTAAGGTAGGTAGGTTATTCTGCCGTGTTGACTTTCTCTATCCGTCAAACCTCTGGAGCCTCAGAAAGTCCATGGCCCACTTTCTCGCTCGCCTTTTTCCCTGAGGACCTCAAGTTTTACGCGACCAGGCCGAACCCTTGTCGCGACAGCATGTGTCAGGAGGCGTTGGCCACTAAGGCGATGGGAGCGTATTCCACTGAGGATTGCGGGGCTCATTTGATTGGCCGATTTCTGGTCCCGGCAGGGGACACTGATCACGTCCCTTTCGTCTCACCAAATCAAAGCTCCGATAAGCCAACACGGCCCTTTTTCCCTTTTTTTTTGGTTGCTTTGGGTAGTCGTTGCTCTTTCCTTTGCGGTAATGCTGGAGCTCAGACAGCGTGTCCTACGCTACCTAGGTACCTTAAGGTAGGTAGGGAAGGGGGGGGTGGGCAAGCATTAATTCTGCATCTGCTAGTGCATTCCGCGCGGCTTGGGCGCTGATTTTTCCTTACCTTACTCTGTAAGTACAAAGAGACTTTATACAGTAGACAACAACTCATAGAATTCCATTGATTTTCTGTATTTTGACCGGCTCTTTCATATGAAGAGGTCGCCGTACGTAACAATCAACAACATCCCTTGGATTCAACCACACCTACGCTTCTGCCGTCTTCAGCTTTTCAGACGCGGCGGGCACAAATACTGGACGGACGATGGCCCTCAGATGAGCTAGAGTAATCTGCCGCCAACGCCCGCTGCCGCTGTCCTGGAGCCCCAAGATCACTATTAATCGCGTTTATATTAGCAGCGGCCCCTGGTTAGGTATCTAGCTTGAGAAGTTGAGCCTTGAGCTGCAGCATTCTGGCAGCCCGCGCTCTGTGCCCCACTAGCCGACTTTTTCTGGGCCGGGAGTCCGGGACGGCTGCTAGGAGCCCATCTGCTAGAATTGCTACATTACCTGACATCACCAAATTTTGGCAGCCTCACCTCACGTCACATATCAAATGTCAGTTGCTGCTTTGACGCGCACTGTCAGTCGGTCTCAGACCGGACGACGCCTTTTCACTGTCACGTCAACCCATCATATGCTCAAAAACCAAGATTTTAATACTTATTTCAATCATGTTCGCGATGTTTGCTGCTGCTTGAAATCCGCCCAATGCATCCCAGCTTTCCGTAAAGTGAACTAATACCTTGTGGTCCCAAGCTCTAGGGGACCCCAATGAAAACGCACGGCGAAAACGACTCCGTCCAAATCGAACACCTGGTCCCCATTTCCTGCCCTGCTCTCCGAACGACCAACAACCATGCTTTGACAATGGAAGCATCCTGCAAGCCGTACGCGATCCCAAAACCCCTTCCCAACCCACCATGCCAGGATATGCTGTCAGATTCTGAAGACCAGCAGGTCTGTCGCGGGCCCTAATTGCCATTACTGCCTGGACCAGACGCCTCCCCGCCGCCGAGCCTCTCCCGTTGGACCATGACACGCTGGTTACAAATGTCGATGAACATTTCGAACCTCCCAATGATCTGTTCTTTCTCTTCAAGAGTCTTCTTCAACTCAGTGATCTCCTTCTCCTTGTCTTCCTTGTATTTATCAAACTCTTCGCGAGCCTTGGCCAGCTCCTTTCGCAGATCCGCACGGATACGCTCCTCCGCCGTCGGGTGCGGCTTGCTGTATATGGCTGGACGATTCTCAGCCAGGCCAGTAGCGACCTTTTGGGGATTTCGGTTGATAGCAGCTCGGGCGTTGTAGATATCGCGAGGAAGGAGGGGCACATGAGGGTTTTCGTTTTGCAGTATTTCCAGTGTCTCGTTAACACTAACTCCTGTCGAAGAGTCAGCGACTGCTCTTTCGCGTGTTGTTGACTTCGCCGGCTCACCATTCTCCTTAAGAGCCTTGACGGCGGCAACCATTTTACTATCCAGCTTGCGCGCGGCCGGGTGGAGGAGGGGGCTTTCGCTCGGCCCGTGGTTGTGAGACAGGTGCTGCGGGTCAGGACGGTATCGGATTGTCCATTGCGTTCGCTGCTCGATGGCAAAGAAGCCAAACTGGCAATCGCATTTTCGTGACGACGTCTTTCGCTTGCGGAACTCGGGGCTGACGCGACTAGGAGGCTTGCCCGCTCTGTCGCACACGAAGAGGACTTTCTTCAGTCCAGGTACCGTCTTTTTGGAACGCCCAATGACAATAGCATAGCCAACGGATGTGCAGTACGCGAGGACGCTCTTGTGAACTGCCTCAAGCGTTGGGTAGCCGCCTCCCTCGGGAGGAGCAGACATCATCTCGCCCATTGGCTGTCGTGGCACAAAGGGTCCGCCATCGATCATCTTGGGCTCCAGCGAGTCACCGTCCTCAGCAAGAGTTTCCACCTCCATGCTGTCCCCATGGTGCTCGCTGGCTTGGGCCGGGGTCTCAGGCCGAGGCTGGGCTGGTTGCGGGACCTGTTGAACCTGCTGGACCTGGGTGACTTGCGGCACCTGCTGGCCTTGTTGAACCTGTTGAACTTGCTGCGGAGCCTGCGGAATCTGCTGCACCTGGGGAATCTGCTGCACTTGGGGAATCTGTTGCACTGCTGGCTTTGGTGTTGACTGAGCCACGGTTTGCTGCTGAGCCTGAGGGTGAGACTGGTGGGATATAACCGGCTCGTTCTTGATTTGCTGTTGGCCCAAATTCTGTTGCTGGCTTAGGCTATGCTGTTGGCTCAGCTTTTGTTGCTGGCTCAGGCTCTGCTGTTGGCTTAGCTTTTGTTGCTGGCTCAGGTTCTGCTGATTCAAGTTTTGTTGTTGGTGCTGCTGCTGCTGTGCAAGATTTTGTTGCTGCTGTGGAGTCAAAGTCTGCTGCTGCTGAGGGCTTTGCTGGCCCAAGGCTTGCTGGCTTAGACTCTGTTGACCCAGGTTCAGCTGGTTCAAATTTTGCTGCTGCTGGTGCTGCTGCTGGTGCTGGTGCTGATGGTGTTGCTGCTGGTGCTGTTGCTGTTGCTGCTGCTGTTGCTGCTGCTGCGGTGTTTGTTGGTGCTGCTGGTGTTGTTGATGTTGCTGGGTTTGTTGGTGCTGATGTTGGTGTTGGTGCTGTTGGTGCTGCTGTTGCTGCTGCTGACCAAGCCCTTGCTGCTGACTGAGGCTTTGCTGATGTCCCAGGCTTTGCTGATGTCCTAGGCTTTGCTGATGCCCCAAGCCTTGTTGTTGACTTAGACCAGGCTGTTGACCCAGGCCATGTTGACCGAGGCCTTGCTGCTGACCCAGCCCTTGCTGCTGGCCCAGCCCTTGATGTTGACCGAGGCCTTGTTGTTGACCGAGTCCTTGTTGCTGCCCGAGTCCTTGTTGCCCTCCGAGACCCTGCTGCTGGCCCAAAACCTGCTGCTGGCTCAGGCTTTGCTGATGGCCGAGGTTTTGTTGCTGGCCGAGGGGCAAAAACATTGAGGGTGTGCTCTGCTGAGGCATCTGCTGCCTCGAGGGAGGTCCCCTCTGGCGTCCGAGGGCGGCGGCGTTGGGGACATGGCTCGGGGAACGCGAGGTGCCGTTAACGTTGCCATTGACGGGGGTCTGGGTCTGGAAGAGGTGATGAGGATATTGGGCCTGTGTCGGCTGCTGAGGCGTGTAGGCTTGTTGTTGATAAGGAGACGCGCTGTGAGGGCCGGGCGATGGTTTGTTGGTCGGGTTCGCGTGTAGAGGCGGAAAACCTGGACCGCCATGACTGCGACGAATGCCGCCTGGCTGGGGAAAGGCGAGGCCGGGATGGCTATTAGGACCCGACTGCCCCAGGCTCGACATTCTGTCGCGAGCAGCGGCTGAGGCTCGAAGAGAGCGACGAATCAAATCAAAAAAGAAGGAGTGAAGGACGATGGTTCTTGTTTTGTGTGTGAGGGTGACGAGGCGAGGCCGAGAGAGGGGGCGAGGGCGAGGACCGAGTCGCCCGCGAAGGGCAGGACGAACGGCGATTCACGGTCACGGCGTGACGGAGGGTCGAGATTCGAAATGGTCGTCGGGACGGGTGTCGACTCGGGCGTCAACTTTCGAAATCTACGAAGCCTCCGCTATCGTAACCCGAATCCCAGAGATGCGAGAAAGGATGCAACAAACGAACCCTTGAATGTGGTCTGGGGGTGTCGATAATGGGGGGAGGGAGAGGCGTGGAGTGTGTGTGGGTTCTGGGAGGTGTGCACCAAAAAGAAGGGGGAGAGCAGACATGCGAGGTGAAGGGTGGTGTGCGAGGAAGAGAGGGCGGCGGACATGGAAGAGACCTGGGC